>CAKAOH010039268.1:0-110414 GCA_916701665.1 Sebastiscus tertius | reverse complement strand
GTCAAACTAGGCGTTCTAGTTCTAAAATGAAACCAGATTCAGCAATGGCATAGCCTATTTCTCGCCTAATATGTTTTCAAAAATAGATTTTGGTGGATTGTTTAGATGGAATAACCACAGCAGGCTGCCATGTTGTTTCCTGTTTGAAACGGCGAGCAGAAAACCAGGGACCAATCAGGTTCATTCCACATGAGAGTACGTCACTGCTTGAAGGGCCAGTTGATTGGAGCAGCACGTCCACTAGTGTCCACTAGTTTCCTCGCCAGACATTATAGACATGACCACTGACTATTTGTGTAAAAATGTAGCCACAAATTCAGAGACTGACCGTACACGGTCCAGCCGTATACTCAGTTTTGACCGAGTCTTGTTTTCCCCTTCTCTCTCTTTCTCTCTTCCCCCTATATCCTAACACACACAATTCCCACACACATATACACCTACTGTAAATGTATGTACTGTAATGTAAAAATAAATACATTTAATTACTTAATCTAATCTGTATTTGTATCCTTTTTGTCTTTTGGTTGTTGTTGTGCCCCTCTCTTGCCTTGTCATGTCTCATAAAAGAAAATGTTGACTGACCCGGCAGCCGTGCATCCACTTGGTGTTTGGTATAACCTGTAGGCCCCTGCAATGCCTGCCAACACATCTGTGGCAATTTATGAGTTTAGACAGCTAATCACACGAGGTAGTGAAGGCGCTGTTAGTGACCTATCACTTACACAAGAGTAGAGACAACAGTCCCTTTCTGCTCTTCCCTCCTCAGTCTTACAGCTTAACTCGTGAGAAAGATATTTCCTCAAGCAGGTGACCTTCTGGTTGCTGCTTCACACTGCCATCGCAGCTCCTTGTGCACACACAACTGCTTTTTCATGTGAAAAACTGACATGCACAAATGATGTGTTATTTGTGTCGCATGTATTTGATAATAGCTCACGGACAGTGTTGGAATCAGGCTGTCTGAGGTGCAGGGGTAGAAAAAAAAGGGCACCAGCTGCACGCGGTAGGGCACCAGCGTGCAGTAAGATTTTATGTAGGGCAGCGTATTTGGCACTGCATCAAGTTTTCTCCACTGGAAGGACACCCTAGAGGGCACTACATCATGTTTTCTCCACTGAAAGGGCATCTTAGAGGGCACTACATCATGTTTTCTCCACTGAAAGGGCATCTTAGAGGGCACTACATCACGTTTTCTCTACAGGAAGGGCACCCTAGAGGGCACTTTATCATGTTTTCTTCACTGGAAGGGCACCATATAGAGGGCACCGCATCACGTTTTCTCTACTGAAAGGGCACCCCAAAGGGCACTGCATTATGTTTTCTCCACTGGAAGGGCACCCTAGAGGGCACTGCATCACATTTTCTCCACTAAAACGGCACCCTAGAAGGCACCGCGTCACATTTTCTCCACTAAAACGGCACCCTAGAGGGCACTGCATCACATTTTTCTCCACTAAAACGGCACCCTAGAAGGCACTGCATCACGTTTTCTCCACTGGAAGGGCACCCTAGAGGGCACTGCATCATATTTTCTCCAAAGGAAGGGCACCCTAGAGGGCACTGCATCACGTTTTCTCTACTGAAAGGGCACCCTAGAGGGCACTGCATCACATTTTCTCCGCTGGAAGGGCACCCTAGGGTGGCACTTAATCGCGTTTTCTCCACTGGATGGGCACCCTAGAGGGCACTCGTTTTCTCTACTGGAAGTGGACCTTAGAGCTTCATCACATTTTCTTCATCGGAAGAGCACCTTAGAGGGCACTTCATCACGTTGTATCCACTGGAAGAGCACCCTAGAGGGCACTTTATCATGTTGCATCTACCATAAGTGGTATCCAAGAGGGAACCTATGAATGTACCACAGATATAAAGATCTTTGCTTGCCTGATCATGCTAAGCACTGTGTGGTATTTTGGGGAGATAGTCACATAATATTCAGTCAAGCTAGACCTTTTTTTTCATGCAAAGCTTTATGCAAAGCTTTTAAAATGAATTTCAGAACTGTTTTACCAATAAATACCAATAAATTCCAATGAATCATTGTGTTTAGGGCATATTCCCTAAAGTTAGTCCAGAATATATTCTCAGTCTCTCTTCACATTTCAACCTTTTCAGCAAACTGTCTCAGCAAACTCCTGGCTGTTTTTTGTTGGGTAAAACTAAATCAAAAATGATGATACAAAAGAAAATGAAATTCTATCTCCCACGCAATGGAGGAACTGTACACTCTATGAAAGCATATTGTAGAGGAGACCAGAAACGTGGATTTTATTCAGCGGCATCTCTTTATTTCTGTCCCTCTTAATCTCCATCCCGAGAGGCCTGTTCCAAAACCAGATAAGAAAGGGAGGGAGGCAACAACCTCGGCTTATATTGTATCAAACAGAGGGAGGGGGGCAACTAATCGCTGTTTTTCACATAAAAGCCACACATATACAAAAAATTTAGAATAAAACTACAGGTTTTCTTTTTTTTCTCAGCTGCCACAAATATATGCTATTGGTAATAACACATCCTGCACCTGTGTCATGCGTGTCAGCACTCGTCTGTCAGGCCACACACAAAGTCTGTTGGCTTAATGATAACTGCAATCAATATAAAGAGCACTGCCACGAGGCAGACACAGATTAATGGTATTGATTTTACACAACAGCTTGATTAAGCCAGCTAGTACAGCTGTAGCCTCAGTACAGTATCAGTCACATGTACGCGTCCTGAATAAGAAATAAACTAATTAGAATTCAAACCAGAGCATGTTTGGTTGTTGATTTACACAGGGGTCACATGTTTTTGTTTAGTATTTTTAAAGATATTATTAAATTCATGGATAAAATATCTGAATATTAAAATATCTGAATATTAAAATATCAATAGAAATCAATAATCAGTATCACATTTTACAGTTTATTTTTTTTAAAGAAACCGTGTTGTGAATGGCCCAAGACAGTGCAAAGTGATTCTGCAAGTGATATGCTAAAAAGTGTCCTAATACATACATGCCAAAAATATGTGTACATACAAACAAAGTATGTGCAGACCTGAACATTACAACTATACAATATCTGAATGTAAAAACATGTGCATGCCCTGCTGGCTTCTTAAACACTGTTATTTTTGTACATACAAGATTGACATAGCCTCGTAACCTGCTTATAATAAAGCTACCATATTGACCTTGAATGTGAGACGCACCCTTTTTCCAAGACTCCTTTTTTGAAAAGATCAAATCTTGAAGAAGAATTGACTTGGCCAAAGATTAAACTGTAGCCTACTGGTAGGCCTATTTCTAACATAATTTAACAATCTAAAAGTGAAAATAGAACCACAGGTTATATCTTAATCAAACTCTGCGTGTCTCATTGATCACCATGATCTTAAAATTGGAATTATTCTCCTCCTCAGTTCTTGATTTACTTGGCCTCCTTTTATCCCTCTGGCAATGATGGTAGATGATCTGACTGGCATTTTTAAGACAGTCAGTTTTTATGAAAGTGTTTATACAGTGGTATCATATGAATCTTGAGATTACGATGAATCCGTTCATACCAAACATGTCACGTTAGCTTACTTACTGGGAAAGGGACTAAATATCGCTCCAAAGTTGAGCGGTCTTTACCGCAAGGTCCGCGACACCTCAGTGGCAAACAGCAGTGTTATGGGCAGGCTGTTTGTGCCCCCTGCGGCACTTGGTGCCCTACTACGCACAGTCCGTGATGAGCGTGTGCCTAGCGGCGGCGCTGTTCCAAAGCCATGCCCTCCTGGGAAGGCTAGGATCAAGTTTGTGCCGCAAACCAATTGCAAACCGTCTTGACAGTGTTGACCTTTGAGTGAACGGAGAGCCAGAGAGTTCTAAAGACAGGAAGCTATCATAACCCTGAGCTGTGTTGCACCATGTTTTTTTTTTCATAAACTTGATCTGCTGGAGTATAAACTGCTCCCCAAAAGAGGAATGGTTTGCAGTTATGAAACGCAAGTCAGTATATACAAATACACATAGCTTATTTTCTGGTTAGCGAACGAGCAATCTTGGGACCCATCAGCTATCGGTGTGACAACGATATAGCCTCTAGGGGGTAACGGCCAATATCTCTGGGTTTCAGTGTAGCCAGCAGACGACATTTTGTCCAGAATGGAGACACTGGGTGAAACTAAGACAGGAACAGACGGTCCAGAGAGAGTTATAAGCGGAGCGAAAAAGGTTTAAGTGATTCACAATTTTTCGCCTGTTGATGCGCAGAAGGAACCGTGTAGACTAATTAATCAAAACGACATGTTTGATGTGCACGGAGGGTTCTGTGGTTCAACAGTCTGATGCTGGTTGCACAAAATGTAACCAGCGGATCTGTCGTGTCCGTGCGTAATTGTGGCTTGACAGCGTGCAACATCACTTTAGTGACTCTAGAGACTGCAGGGTGCTCTGTGCTGGCTCTCTATATACCTATCTTGTGTGCATTAATTGAGTGGGACAGAACATGATAAACATCTGTAAGAACAATATGTTATCAATATTTTGAATGTGGTAAAAACCGGGAAATTTTGTTAGTGACTGTTGAAAAACTGGACATTTGAGTATTTTACAGATATTTGTTGGGACTCGGGACACCCGGCTTGAAACCAGGACAATCCCGGACAAACCAGGATTGTCCAGTCATCGTAGACCTTCCCCAACCTGATGCCACAAAGTTGGAAGCGCATGGTTGTCTGAATATGATTGTATGCTGTAGCAGTAAGATACGCGGACGAGTGTGTCCACCTGCTTTTGGCCATGTAGTATATGAAGACAGCCAAACTGCTAGAGAGTTAGAAGAAGAAGAATAACTAAATCTGCTGCATTAGTGATGAAAGATTATCATCTTAATGCACAAAGCAACACAACAGAAGGGGCACAGCCTTCGGTGGGCATGTTGTGTTCAAACAGAGAGACGTTTGGAATATGTTGCAGAAAAACTACATCTCTGTTGATTCTATGTGATATGAGAGGAAGAGACTGTCATATAGTCTGTCTAGGAATTAAGAGACAGTGAGAGAAGGAGCTGACATGAAGGGAAGCAGGAGGAGGAGGAGGAATGAGCTGCTCCAGTGAAGATGTTTAGACTACAATGATCTGTCAGAAGCACTTGCTTACTTGCACTTCAAACTAATTTTCTCATTCTCTGCCCTCCACTCTCTTCCCCTCATCTGTCTCTTCTGTCGGTACATATCTCTTATTTATCGTTTTCTTTCTGCCTGCACCTCTGGCACTTCATATTCCAGCTCTCGCCATGAATTCACAACACAAGACGAGTTAAGCAGGCAGCGAAGTCACCTCAGAGGCAGCATTCATTTTAATCACGGTCTGAGAAAAAGCTTTCAACGTGGATAACTTTGTTTCGGGCACTTTTTGAAAACTTTGTCACATCATCAATCTTGGATGAATGACTGTGCAAAGATTTAATCAGGACAATATGAAAACTCACAACGAGACATAACATTCATCATACTGTCTCTGTGTGAAACTCTGACGTTCTATTGTTTACATCAGTAACAGGCTAACATGTCAGCGGTTAGCTCACCAGTTGGTCGAATAGCCCTGTGAGTAGTCAATACATCACCAGCTCCACCTAATTTGTTAATAGCTTGACCTAACAGAGGTATACGACACAAAACAATGACAAATATTGTCCAGAAACCCTCACAGGTACTGCATTCAGCATAAAAAAATATGCTCCAATCATAACATGGCAAACTGCAGCCCAACAGGCAACAACAGCTGTCAGTGTGTCAGTGTGCTGACTTGACTATGACTTGCCCCAAACTGCATGTGATTATCATAAAGAGGGCATGTCTGTAAAGGGGAGACTCGTGGGTACCCATAGAACCCATTTTCATTCACATATCTTGAGGTCAGAGGTCAAGGAACCCTTTGAAAACTGCCATGATAGTTTTTCCTCGAAAAAATGTAGCATAAGTTTGGAGCGTTATTTAGCCTCCTTCCCGACAAGCTAGTATGACACGGTTGGTACCAATGGATTCCTTCAGTTTTTCTAGTTTCATATGATGCCAGTATCTTCATAACGTGTTATTATCGCGTTAACTTTGACAGCCCTAGTTAAGAATCAAGTTTAAAGCCCTGGTTCTTGGCAATTATGAACTGCACATTGTCAATAGTTACATTGTTTATTCAGTGTCATAAATGAATGCCAAATAAACAACTAAATATTATAATATGAAATAATATTTGTAACTCCAAACAGCCTAGAGCCATGGACAAGTTGACACGTTTGCGTCTCTTTGCCGTCGTTTTGCATCTCTTTGTGCTCGTTTTGTATATCTTTGCAGTAGTTTTGTGTTTCTTTGTGGTCATTTTGTGTCTCTTTGTGGTCCAGGGCCCCCTGGGCCTGTACCCAGTAGACCTGTTTAGTTATACTAACAAACCAACTAGCTATAACTGGTCCAATTCCGGGTACCACTGGCCCAAAGCTTCAATCTTCCCCATTTACAATGCAATAAACTGTGCAGAACTGACAGCCATTTACGGGGCCAGCACTGGCGCACATTCTTGTCCTCCGGTGCCAGAATATACTGTGGCTGCATACGTCGACACTCAACCCAGCTGGCTATCTTTGGTACTTCTAGCAGACACTGGAACAGATTTTTCTATTAACATTGTAGCAATTCTTACCATACCCCAGTAGAGGTCAATAAAGGTCATACATTAATTAATACTCCTTTAAGTCGTGCCTATCACTGCGGCGTCCTCGGTGCCACAGTCAGTGTGCAGCAGCTCTAATCAGACAGACGGCAGCTCGGCGATGCTGTTGCTTGAGGTCAGAACACAGTTTATCTCCGTCTTACTCGCTTTCCTCCCCTCTCTTCCTTCCCCTCTGCAGCTCTTCCTCCCCTTCATGTCTTTATTTCCCTTCTTCCTTCCTAGATGTGCTACTCTTTTTTTCCTCTATCCTGCATTCCTTTTTTCTCTCTCCATATTTCTTCAATTCTTCACACCCCTGCTTAATTTTCTATTTTTTCCTACCAAACTGGCTCTTTCTTTAAACTATAACTTCGAGACTGTCATCAAAATAAAAGTATTGGTCATTTGTTCAAATGCTTAAAATGGCTTATGTTTACATTTGCTTGACAAGTGACTACTTGTGGTTATGTGCTGTAAATCTCTCAACATTCAAGTGTGTCTAACATTGACGTAATATAATGACTTTATTCTCGTAATATTACGTTTCTTTTTCTCGTAAAGTTATGACTTTATTATGGAAATCTCAGATGTTTTTCCCTCAATGTGGCCCTAATCCTTCGTAGTACATTAGCTCTTTGGCCCTCACTGTATTAGACTTATATACTATATACTTAGACTATAAACTGTTACCTTCGTCAGAATGCTCAAATGTTTTGTGGATTTTTTTTTTTGCCTAAAATGGCTCTTTTGATAGTAAAGGTTGCTGCGTCGCTTCGTAGTACAGGCCTCTGATCACTCGTGAGCTGAAGATCATGTGCTGCAATATTGACTGATCAATTTAACATTCCAAACCGTGAACAACCACAGTCAGCATGTTTCATTTAAAGTCACACACATTAGTAGAAAAAATAGGCAACATGTGATGCTGACTTAAATTTATAGGCTTTCATAGGATAACTTAATATGACATTTTGCCTTTCACTGTAGTTCTGCTCTCTGTTAAGACAAAAACAAAAACACAAAGTGAAGGTAGGAGCTGCTGTAGTCGAGTGAAAAATGATGCTCAACGCTCAACCATTAATAACTACCTGTTATCGTACAGCGCTGGCAACCGGCAGGAAGAGGACTCGAATGCACCACTCACAGGCAAGGAGCGAAAGTTAAAGTCTTTATTTTATGAGAACAAAGTTTGGCACACAGGTGACAGTCCAAAAAACCAGGCAAAGGCAAAGGTTTCCAAAAACAGTCCAGGATACAGAAATATTGTCAAACAACACCAGGAGATACTCAAGAAACTACGGCTGGGACGCTTACTGGGACAGAGAAGACAAACAGACAAAGGAGAACACTGTGTTAGCCTTTCATAGAGTATACAAGGGCAAAAGTAGAAGTAGCAAAATAAGCCAAAATAACTCAAATAAAACAGGAAATAGCTGAAAACAGGAAACTAGGAAAACATGTATACCTGTAATGGCCCAAAAGTGACAGACCTTTATGAGCCTCGGCACTCAAAAAAATTAATTTCAATTTTTTTTTTCGCAATAAACCTGCAGTAGGTGGAATATTTTTTTGGAATCATTGGACAAAAATTCCATAATAACGTTCAAGCATTTTGTAATTCAAGTGTTCTGAGAGATAACTAGACTTCTGCTCCTCCTCATGGCTCTGTTTTCAGGATTTAGAAAATCTAGCCCATGACGGGAGACTTTGACCAATCACAGGTCATTTCAGAGAGAGAGAGAGTGCTCCTATTGGCTGTTGTTTCAACAGAAGCAGCTGTCAATCACCCGCAAACTCCTATCAAATGGTCAAACTAGGCAACACTGATCAAATATGAATTAATATTCTGTTACTGTGATGCCGATTCCTCGCGTAAAATGTTTGCAGAATCATCTTGTAGTGTACTGTTTTTGTAAAATGACAAAGTTTGCTCCGGCTGATGGGCGGTTGGAATTTCCTCAACTGATCACAACATGTCGGCCGGGTCACAAACTTTCTCATTTTACAGCTAAACAGTACACTACAAGATCTTTCTGAAAACATTTGAGGAGAGAAATATTTATTACAGTAACAGAATATTGATTCATATTTGATCAGCGCTGCCTAGTTTGACCGTTTGATCGGAGTTTGTGAGTGATTGACAGAGACGACAAGGCTCCAGCTCGGCTCTGATTGGTTGTTTTCCTGCGGTCTATGAAATCTCACTGATGCCGTTAGGAGCACCAGAGGACACAGAGGCTCATGATTTTTCTGTCTCATGCACTACTGTCTGGATATAGTGACTGATTTATAAAAAATATATATATTTTACTTTTTTATAAAAAAACATTTTTAATAATATTTGCTCCAACCTGCCTACCGCAGCTTTAAACCTCACGAGGGAAAGCTGAAATAAAATATAAATCCAGAATGACAAAAGACCTTCCCTGATCTGGAGAAGGTTCAGAGACAGCCAGGTACTCAGGTATGCTGCCAAATTCAGGACTTTTGTTCTCATTTACATATTTTCTGTTTCTAGACAACTAAATGAGGAAGAAATAGCCTTGTGATTTAATCACGGCTTAAGTGTCATGCAAGCTGCTGCGTCGCAGTGGTACATATTAGCCTGTTAAACCTTCATGAAGTCTATCTTATTAATCTTCTTTATCTTATTTATAACCCTGCAGGGGAGCTGCAACCAAACTGTGGTGGAAAAGATGCACACTTTTAAGAGCTAGGGCTGGGGACGTTTCACCCATCTCCCGATTCGATACTATCACGATACTTGGGTGCCGACTCGTTATGTGGGGCAATTTTTAAGTATTGCGATTCTATATTACGATTCATTGCGATTTCTGTTAACTTTTTTAACACTATACCATGGGAAAAAGTTGAATTATACACTTCTAGAGACTTTTTCTTTGGAAAATATGTAAATTAAGGCAGTCAAATTGTTTGATTTTCAGCATGAATGTAGTCGGAGATGTCATGAAGTCTAATATATGAGTCATCGTCAGGCGTTATTTATTAAAAACAACTTCCCGCAACCCAAAACTCAAAGAATAAAGACATTTCCCTCACAAATTAGTGGTATTGTCTTTTTAATTTTAAGGGGCATGTAATGTTTTATACTTCTGGTTAATATAACCCAATCAATCTTATTTCTATACATGTATGTTGTATATACGGTTCCCTTTGATAACATCTTATTTTGAAAACCAGACGTAGTCACACATGCATATGTCCGCTAACTTTGCAAGCTAACTTAGCTGTCAGGTCCGTTCTCTTTATACATCCATGGTCAGCTCCATCGGGCCGTTTGAATGCATTTAACATCAATGTCAGTATACAGGTGCTCTACAGTTGTAGCATCGGAGATGAGATGAGAGTGACAGAGTTAGCACGCAGCTTTAGCCGTGATGTCTAGCTCTGCTTTTCCTGCAATATGTGAAACCCAAAGTGTTTCCATACTTTACTGCACGTGTAGTGTTTTCTACTTCCTCGTTTCGGCTCGCTGTTTGTTTTGGTTGACAGATACGGAATGGATATGACGTCACATTACTCAGACTACAACAACAAAAGCGGTAACTTAATTTTACCTCCGCATAGGCTCAAATGAAGCAAATATATCGATTCCTGCATTAAAAAATTTATTTCAGAATTGTAAAAAAAAAAAAAAAAATCAGGATACATAGGTGAAACTATTTTTTTTACCACCCCTATATGGTAATCAGGCCTGGGACAAATCCCTGTCAAATCACTATCATAATGTCACTTTTTTTTGTCAACGAACCGCTAGTATCTTGTAATAAAATCAAATTGAGCTGCAAATAAAGATCTACCCGACCTTCCGTCTCATCCGTCCCCCTCCACCAGCTTCCTCCGTCCCCTTCCTCCTCCATCCATCACACTGAGCATCATGCACTCCTCCCTGCCCTTCCATTAACTCAGCCTATTCATCTCCTCTCAAAGTGGATGGCACTGCATTGTTCTACGCGTGTCACTCTTTAGAATGCCTCCCACTTTGCCTTCCTCCCTGTCCCCCCCTTCAGCCTTCCTTCCGTCACTCTCTCTCTCTTTCTCTCCCTTCCTGCCGCGAACATCAATGGAACATCGCTGTCACGCTGTGCTGTGATGCATCTACCCATTCGGAAGAGCACACAGTCACACACACACACTCTACGATTTTGGTGGTGTCTTACGCACACAGACATCATATGTTTATTCCTGCCATTTCTTCTTCTCTCTTCCTCCGTCCTGAGCTTCCTCCGTCTCTTCCCTCAGTCTTGTTAGTCAGACGTTGAGGGGTTTGGAGTCTCCTCTCAGGGGGGGGACGAGGGGCCAATTAAATATTTATGGATCACCATCCATTCAAATGTTTGGCAATGGAGAAAGCCTGTGACCGGAAAACTGACATGACTTGTTTGTGCACAACATGCAGCAGGGGAGGTGCAGAGGTTGTCCTCAGCATGTGTCAGTGTGTGTGTGTGTGTGTGTGTGTTTTGTAGTGGCTGTGTTGGCAGATATTGTGATGGACATATTTTTAGGCAGTGGGCTTTTCTACTGGGATCATGCTCGTATTACCTTATCGACCAGCCAGGGGAAACTGGTTGCAGCCAGTGTGCATTATACAGTAGGGCTGTCAATTGATTCAAATATTTAATCACAATTAATCCCATGATTGTCCACAGTTAATAGCAATTAATCGCAAATTAATTGCAAATTAATTGGACATTTTTGTATCTGTTCAAAATGTTCCTTAAAGGGAGATTTGTCAAGTATCAGACACTTTTATCAACATGGGAGTGGACAAATAGGCTTGTTTTCTGCAAATGTATATACTGTATATATATTTATAAAATTGTTTCAAGCATATTTGTCCATTACCGTGTTGATAATATTAGTATTAAATACTTGACAAATCTCCCTTTAAGTTAACAGAAAAAAAATATGTGATTAATTTGCGATTAATCATGATTAATTATGGACAATCATGCGATTAATTGCAATTCAATATTTTAATTGATTGACAGCCCTGATATATTTATCATTGGAAATCAATTAACAACACAAAACAATGACAAATATTGTCCAGAAACCCTCACAGGTACTGCATTTAACATAAAAAAAATATGCTCAAATCATGAAAACCTTTCTGAAGATTTGGCAACCCTATTTAACCTATATGGACTCCTTACCAACACCTGTATCGGATTTGATGCAACATTATTGTCAGACTTGATACATCATTGGTCATCTGAATAAGTCAGAACACTGCATCTCTTTATTTATGATTTCTTTATTTGTGTATTTAATTTGTTTTTTCTATATCCTTTTTGATTTAATTGATAGTTAACTAGCCTACTCCTCTTGAGTATGGTTCTTTTTCAGTTTGTATGTGGTGGGATAGGGAGGGAATTTGGAGCCATGTTTGTGTGAGTTTGTGTTTTGTATTGTTTTGTATATTTGGTTAACTAAACAATTTGAAAATAAAATATTCTAAAAAAATCATAACATGGCAAACTGCAGGCAACAATGGCTGTCAGTGTGTCAGTGTGCTGACTTGACTATGACTTGCCCCCAAACTGCATGTGATTATCATAAAGTGGGCATGTCTGTAAAGGGGAGACTTGCGGGTATCCATAGAACCCATTTACATTCACATATCTTGAGGTCAGAGGTCAAGGGACCCCTTTGAAAATGGCCGACAGCTTTCCTCGCCAAAATCTAGCGCAAGTTTGGAGCATTATTTAGCAACAAGCTAGTATGACATGGTTGGTACCAATATATTCTTTAGGTTTTCTAGTTTCATATGATGCCAGTATCTTCACTGTAGCTTTAAAAACTGAGCCCGCAAAGATCGAATAGCCTAGGCAGAAGGCTGTGTTAAAGAAATTAGTGGCGTTAAAACAAATTTGTGTTATTATCATGTTAACCTTGACAGCCCTAAAAAGAACACATCAAAACTTGAGAGTAAAGGAAATAAGGTGCCAGATCAGGCAGTCCAAAGCAGAGTGTGCACCAATGGCATATACAGTACATGTATGAAGTCGAAGTCAATGGAAGCTGAAACACAACAAGTCCTGGGTCTCTTAAGTCTTCCAGCGACACCTCCGAAACAACCTCAAGGTTCAAAGACGGTCTATTAGCTGAGCCTGACCCATGCAGATAACCCAGCCTGAGCAGCCTCAAGAAGCTGCTGCAGTTTATATGCATGCATTTGCATTTTGAGCCCGCACGACCCTTTTCACATCCCGACCACTTTGCACAAAGGAAGAAGTGGCCGGTTGATCGTTTCATCCCAGAGTAGAGATAAATGTGAAAACGAACCCCACAAATGCAACCAATTATTGAGGCCCATGTGGACTACCTGATAACCTTAACAGCCATTATGGCAATACATTATTGTCTCAAGATTCTCTTAACACATTATAATATAACATGGTGAGGCTGGGGCTGCAACAGCAAAACTCAATCAGTGGTGGACATGTGAAAAAGGATGACCTTTTTCAATGCCACAACTGGACTTAACTTTAGAAAAGTTTTTAGGCTGGTAGAATTGGAATTCTATCTACGTGTATAGTATTTTAATGTAACAATCACAAGAACAAAAAGAAAAGAAAAAAGGAAAAAAGTAATGGGCCTGTGACCAATCTGATGGGGATCAAGTGTTCCTGCCATCATCTTCATGATAAGAATTGGAAGGACCTGAACCTATTGAGAACCTTTGGGCATTTGCACTTGTTTTTTCTTGAGGTTTTTCATTTCTTACTATGTACAGTATAGGAACTAGGACTGTCGAAGTTAACACGATCATAATGCGTTAACGCAAATTTGCTTTATAGCCACTAATTTCTTTAATGCGTGAAGGCAACTTGCAATTTTTAGGTTGTAGCAGTATTAATTATCATTTCTTTGTATGTTAACATTAAAATAACTATTTAAGCAGCAGTAGGCAAGATTAGAGCAAATATGATTAAAAAAAGTTATTTTGGGTTGCCTGGTTAGCTAAGTTGGTAGAGCGGCGCCCATGTAACAGGCTTCAGTCCTGACCGCGGTGGCCCGGGTTTGAATCTGGCTTGTGGCCCTTTCCGCATCCACTCTCTCTCTCTCTCTCCCCCTTTCCAAGACTCTGTCCACTGTCAATAAATGCTTAAAAAATGCCCCCAAAAAAATAACTTTAAAAAAAAAAAAAAAAAGTTATTTTTATTAAACGGTTGCTATATCCTAACAGTAATGCATGAGACAGGTAATCTGAAAAAAAATCATGAGCTGATCTTGAGTCCGCTGTCCAGCTTCTGCCTATGAGAGCCGGCTGTCAATCACTTCTGAACTCCGATCAAACTGTCAAACTAGACAGCGGTGATCAAATATGAATCAATATTCTGTTACTGTAATGCCTATTTCTCTCCTGAAATGTTTTCAGAAACATCTTGTAGTGTACTGTTTAGCGGTGAAATGAGAAAGTTTGTGACCCGACAGCCATGCTGAGATCAGTTGAAGAAATACTAAGCACCGCCCACCAGCCGGAGCGCAGCCAATAGGAACGCTCTCTCAATGACATGACCTGTGATTGGCCAAAGTCTCCCGTCACGGGCTAGATTTTCTAAAGCCTGAAAACAGAGCCATGAGGAGGAGCAGAAGTCTAGTTATCTCTCAGAACATTTGAATTACAATATGCTGAAAGGTTATTATGGGATTTTTGTCCAATGATGCCGAAATGTATGGCCTTCTGAAGCTTTAACTAAGTTAAATTAACTATCAAATTACCATTTATAAATGATGGTTATTACAAAGTATTACCGAAAAACGTATTCTTGCTATTAGCCAGTTCCCAGTGTTATTTAATGACAGAAATATGCCAATGAGCACTTGAGGAATATTTCAATGGCGTCTTGGTGACAATGTAGCTGGCCACGCTTGGCCGTTTTGGAGTTTTGTTGCTCGTAGTGTGAACATAGCATAAGGCCACCAGGATGCTCCGGAAGAAAAATGTAATACTTTTCCCTTTTGTATTTCAGGGACCCATACTAGTATAGCCTATCCAACTGCTACCACAGGGTCTTTACAATGGGACACACAGCACTCATAATAACCCATGGGACACAACATAGCCTAGACTTTGAGCTGGATGAGGCATTAAAGCATCAGGTTTGTGTGCTCTCATAAGCAGGTATAGATCAGAGGGGCCTCTGTGGGGATCCTTCAACAGATGTAGGCCCCCCCATGATGCCCTGCAGCAGAGCTAAAGCCTTATGCTGGCAGAGTTTGCAACAGGTGTCATAGTGATGCTCATCTGCTGTTAGAACTTCCACTACGATGGTAGCGACAGATTCTGCTTCACCTTTAAAATGTTAATCCACTTTTGTAGTAAATATATATACACCATCTGCACTTTATATAGTAAAGGCGTTCATCCTCTCCTGGTGGTTTATCAGTACACTCGATGTCCTGATCCAGCCAGATTGAAGATCCAAAGCCAGTGACATCAAGACTAAATCCACATCACAGAGGCAGGCGTGACTGAGCGGCACCGAACAGGAAGCTCTACGCTCTACGCAGATGGCGGACATTTATTTGCTACTGTTCAATACTCCCTAGGGACGACATTAGCCAGAACCATCACACTGCACAGTAGGTACGGGAATGGTAGTGGGATGCAATCACTCTGCTGTTGTTGTCTCTACACTAACTAACGCTCCCTCTCTTTTGACTCAAAAGCAGCCCGGCTTCCTGATGTCAGCTTCCTGAATACCGCACATCAATGCTTTTCAAACACGTCTCATCGAGGCCTGAGAGTCTGCCGGTTGTCATTCCAGCCAAGCGCTGCAGCAGCTGGTTCCAGTGATTAACATAACCTTGACAAAAGCAGAGGAGCTAAATAGTGCAATGAGCTACAGTGTTTGAGCGGAGTCCAAATCTGCAGAATCTTCGGCCTTGGTGGCTCGTGAGTGACAACTGCTATTTTAAATGGAACCGTCACACAATGGCGGTAACCATGCAACGAAGAGACTCTATTTCTGTGTGTTGGGGGAAGAATTCATATTGAAAGTTACTGATGTTGTCTGGTTTCCGACGCTGAAGAAGCCAGATAGATAGAGATTAAAGGTAGGGTTGGTAGAGATTATAGAAACATTTTTTTTTTATATTAGTTGAAATTCTCTTTACATTCAAGTCAAGTCAAGTCAAGTCAATTTCATTTGAAAAGCCCAAAATCACAAATAACAAATTTGCCTCAAGGGGCTTTACAATCTGTACAGGATACGACACCCTCTGTCCTTTACAGTACGACCCTCTCATCGGATAAGGAAAATCTTAACCCAAAAGAACCCCTTTTAAGAGGGAAAAACATGGAAGAAACCTCAGGAAGAACAACAGAGGAGGGATCCCCCTTCCAGGATGGACAGACGTGCAATAGATGTGGTGTGTACAGAGTAACAACATAATGAAAATACAACTTAGACAATCCATATGACAAAAAGTCATGTGGACATATGTGAGAAGGTGGATCCAGGACGATGTCAAGCAGCTTCCCGGCGTCGCCAAACAGATAGAGCCAGAGCAACACGACCTCCTCTCCACGCCAAACAGATAGAGCCAGAGCAACACGACCACCTGAGTCTGAAGCAGGACAAGCCAACACTAGGATCAGCATTGATTCATGGAGAGATCTTCATCTGGTCAGCAAACATTACTGCCAAGCAGCTGAAATATAGAGTGATATTGTGGTTTTAGCTGACGTGTGTCGCCTCACTGTTTTGAGCGATGCTCGCTCATGTCTATGTAGAGCGGGCACTTGCATGAGCAACAGGACGCTCACTTTCGTTGACTTAACAACATGAGCTGACCAAAGTGCTTTACAGACATACAGGCAGAATAAAAACAGGTCAACGGAGCAGACAACAAAATCTCACACATCCACAGACATCCAGAGAACAAGTTAAAATCCATGAGTAAAAGACTGGTATAATGAGCATTATAAAAGGCCAATTAGTTGCCACAATTCAAGTACATTCAAAAGCCAAAGAAAAGAGGTGGGTCTTAAGCTGTGCTTTGAAAGACTCCGTAGAGGGAGCAGATCTGATGTGGAGAGGCAGTTTGTTCCACAGACTAGGGCCCGCAACTGAGAAGGCGCGGTCGCCCCTGAGCTTCCACCAAGCCCGAGGGACGACCAAAAGTGACTGGTCGGAAGACCTGAGTAACCTAGGTGGGGTATAGGGAGTTAAAAGGGCAGATAGTTAGGAGGGAGCCGATCCATGAAGTGCTTTAAAGACAAATAATAAAGTCTTAAAATGGATTCTAAAAGTGACAGGGAGCCAGTATAGGGAAGCGAGTACAGGGGAAATGTGCTCACATTTCCGGAAACCAGTTAAAAACCTTACGACAGCATTCTGCACCTACTGCAGACGTGACAGTGAAGACTGGCTGACTCCCATGTAGAGGGAGTTACAGTAGTCAAGGCGAGAAGTAATAAAAGCATGGATAACTTTTTCACAATCCTGGAAAGATTGGATTGGTTTTATTTTTGTTAGGCTTCACAGTTGGAAGAAGCTGCCTCTCACCACAGAGTTTATCTATTTATCAAACTTAAAAGCAGAGTCAAAAATCATCCCATGGTTTTAGCTTTTCACACAGAATGCTGGTGCATTCGGTGGGGCAAAGAGAACCACCTCAGTTTTTAGTCAATTTAGCATCAGTAAGTTTTGGGACTTCCAGTCTTTAATGTCCTGGAGACAGTCGAACAGAGGTTGTAAAAACAGAGGTTTGGGACTTTTTAATGGTAGGTACAGCTGGGTATTGTCCGTAAAACAGTGAAAGGAGATGTTGTGCTTCTGATTGAGGGTTCCTAGTGGGAGCATAAAAAGGGAGAAGAGGAGAGGAGCCAGAACAGAGCCCTGAGGGACCCCGCAAGTAAAAGGGGCTGTGGAGGATGTAGCATTCCCTACAGACATCGAGAAACTTCTATTTTCGAGATATGACTTGAACTATTGTAGGGCTGGTACCTGGATCCCGACCCATTTTTCCATTCTGGAAATAAGGACTTCGTGATCCACTGTATCGAAGGCCGCACTAAGATCTAAAAGTATTAAAATAGCACATTTCCCATTGTCAGCTGCTAATAATAAATCGTTTTGTAATTTTAAAAGAGCAGATTCAGTGCTGTGTTTGTCCCAACCAGACTGATTTTTGTTTAAAAACGGTTGAAGCTGCTGGTAGACAACCACAAACTGTGATGTCACTGGTGAGGTCACAGTTTATGTGACATCATCATTTATGATCTCACAGATGAAACCACTGATGATGTCATAGAAATGTTAGTTTAGTCTGAATGAAAAAGATCATTGACTTCATCAAGGGAACTGTGAATACTACTATGTTAATGTTAATTCAAAAAATGTAAATACAGTAGAAAAAACAAACACTAAGACAAATCAATAACATTAATGCTTAATGCATTAATGCTTACCCTTCGTGTTCAAGAATACTACTATGTGAATGTTAATTAAAAACATCAAAATAAAGTAAAATATGCTACCTAAAAAAATCCACTGAGACCTTCGTGGTTAATAGCGTTGCCTAGCGTCTGTGCCAGGCAACCCTCCATCTGCTGACAGTGGAGGACCTGCGAGTCTTCTGTCTTCGGTCCCTGTCTGCGAGCAGAGCAAGTGGCCTGTCGTCCTACGCGTGGATGGTCCTACGTCCTACACGTGGATCTGTGATTGATGGGCGTAACGGGGGTAAACTTTCGACAACGTTTCGTGATGTCACTTATAATGTCACAGTTTATGTGACCACATCATTTATGACATCACAATGGCAACATTCCATCATGTCACTGATGATGTCACAGGAGAGTTAGTTTAATCTGATTGTCAAGACTTTCTGGCAATTGTAGTGTCCCATGTGTCTACTACTACTCTGTCAATCTCTGAGAAATCATTGACTTCATTGGAGGAACTATGACGACTACTATGTTGATGTTCATTTGAAAAACCTAAATGAGGTCAAATTTATTGAACTGTTCTGTGCCTTAGAGGTCCCATATTATAAAAAGTGAGATGTTCAGGTATCTTTTATTATTAAGCAGGTTTAAACAAGCAGTCAGGAGTACTGTGCATGTGTGATGTCACAAATCTACGATATATGGAACATTTAAACGTAAAAGTGTCCCAGTTTATTTCCAATTGCAGTGTATGTGAATGAATAGGACCTTTAAAAAAATGAAGGGCACTGTCATTTCGATGATTGGGCTACATGTTTATTGGCATTGCCTAGCGTCTGCGTTGGACAATTCGATGGCAAGCTGTTTTAACATTTAATAGCTAAGCTTCACTATCTGGAATTAACATTAGCGATATCCACAATTGCGTTTTAATTAGTCATAGTGACATTAGAGCAGAAAAGACTGCTGTCATATATAGTGTCAAAAAATATCATAATTGTTGATCAAATGCTTTGATATAGAGTAGAATACAATAGCATCATATAGAGCTGATAGAATGCTGACATATAGAGCTGAATAGACATTCCTGTGGCATCATCATTTATGATGTCACAGAGGCAACATTCTATGATGTTGATGTTAATGTTGCAGTTTATGTAACATCATCATTTATGATGTCACAGAGGCAACATTCCATGATCTCAATGACGATGTCACAGGAATGTTAGTTTAATCTGAATGACAGAAATCATTGATTTCATCAGAGGAACTATGACTCCTACTATGTTGATGTTAACTTAAAAAAACCCGACACAATAGGTGTACAATAGTACAATAGTGTGTTCAACATACTTTTGTGTGAATAAACAGTAGTATGTGTCTTTTCGGACACACTGAGAAGTAATTTACATCATTACTTCCACTTTGCCGTTTGGAGACGCATAACCATGGTAACCTGTGCCAACCTCACGTGTTAGAATCGACGGTTTGTGAGATGCAAAGTCTGAATTAATTTCAAATATTTATTAAACCGAGCAAAGTGAAATCTTAAATCTACAGTTAAATTGAAGTGTTATTGATGTTACAGAGCTGTCTGTCCACGTCTATTATGAACGTTGTCTTCATTACTGCATTGCATTGTGGGATATTTATGCCACCGTAATGTTCAAAGTTGCAAACTGCAATATTTTACCAGAAATGGTATGCAATTCGCGAACTATTGGTTTTATACTGAGGTTTCGGACCTACTAAAATATCTCACATACTGTTTTAGCGTACTAAATAGCATGTTAGTATGGAATTTTGGACGCAACCAAAAAATGTGATGTCACTGATGAGGTCACAGTTTATCTGACATGATCATTTATGATCTCACAGATGAAAGCACTGATGATGTCACAGGAATGTTAGTTTAGGCAACATTCTATGATGTCAATGTTAATGTTGCAGTTTATGTAACATCATCATTTATGATGTCACAGAGGCAACATTCCATGATCTCAATGAAAATGTCACAGGAATGTTAGTTTAATCTGAATGACAGAAATCATTGACTTCATCAGAGGAACTATGACTCCTACTATGTTGATGTTAATTTAAAAAAAAACTACACAATAGGTGTACGATAGTACAATAGTGTGTTCAACATTCTTTTGTGCGAATAAACAGTAGTATGTATCTTTTCGGACACACTGAGAAGTAGTTTAGTAACACAACCTCCTCTCCACGCCAGATAGATAGAGCCAGAGCAACATGACCTTCTCTCCAGCATGGAACCTAGAGAGAGAACCATATTTTACATTCCGATAGTAATCAATAAATGTGAAGTCGATCAGATGAACGGTTGTTGAGAAAACCAAAGGACAGACAGAGACTCCTTCCATTTTAGTTAGACACAATAATACTTGCTTGTACTGTAATTATAACGTGCTTGCCCTTACATATTCTTAAATTGTTTTCCAACCTTGTTACAACAACATCACTAGTTGTAGTCAGCGAGGAGGCAGCAGAGGACAGGTCTTTGACTTACAAGGAGACAAGCAAAGAATTGGAAATGCTAATTTTGGTATTGAGATTCAGACTGCACACACTGCTCTGCTGAACCTGGATATTTACATTACTAGAAACAGGTTTTTAGCATATATCCTTTAGAGCTGAGAAGAGGTGGTCATACAGGGACAAAAGCTTCTTCACTTTTTTTCAACTTTTTCTATATTTACAGCTTGAAAATACTTTTCGTTTTAACCTAGAAACTTTTTCTCTTTTACTGTAACTGTCACACATTTCTGAATCACTGCAACGTTTTACAAGATTACACACATGCACTGTAAATGTAGAAGTAACCAGTAGGCGAAAGTCTGAATCTATGGCCCCGACCATACATCAGACCGGCACTTCGCAAAAAGTACCCCTTTGTGGGGGATAGAAATCCGAAGATCCCATAGACTTCAATGCAATTTGACGTATGTTTGGATTGTAGTTTTGACAAGTTCTTATGTACTCGTGTCTTGTTAAACAAACCTTTGTTTTATACACAACTAATAGCGTTTGATGAGATACCTCAATCAATTAAGGTTGATCGCTGCCATGTCCCCTCAGTCTTACCCCGTCCAACACGGTGGCTTGTTATTGCGTATCCAGACACATAGATACATATTTGATTGAATCACGTTAGTCTAAGTGTTAATTAGTGAAAATAATCAACCTGTTAAAGCTTCAGTAGCCAGAATGTTTTTGGCATCATTGGGCAAAAATTCAATAATAACCTTTCAAAATATTGTAATTCAAGTGTTCTAAGAGAAAACTAGACTTCTGCACCTCCTCATGGTTCTGTTTTCAGGCTTTAGAAAATCTAGCCCGTGATGGGAGACTTTGGCCAATCACAGGTCATTTCAGAGAGAGAGCCTTCCTGTTTACTGCACTCTGGCTGGTGGGCGGTGCTTGGTATTTCCTTTACTGATCTCAACATGGCTGCCGGGTCACAAACTTTATTGTTTTACAGCTAAACAGTACACTACAAGATGATTCTGAAAAGTTTCGGAAATAGGCATTACAGTAACAGAATATTGATTCATATTTGATCAGCGCTGCCTAGTTTGACCGTTTGGTTGAAGTTTGCGAGTGATTGACAGCCGGCTCTCATACCTGCAGCAGCCTTCCACTTAAGCTAACGTTAGCTAGCCATGCTAGTCACTGTAACCAGCATTATTTAGCTATTTACCACACTGACAGTGAATATTCACGTATTGTATGTGCCTCAAATCTCATAATGTCGTAACAACGAGTTTTTTCCCGTGCAGCCCTAGCGATGACCCGATGCCGGTCTGGTCTATAGCTTGGAGCCATAAAGCTCCTCTATTATATATTTTTTAGGACATGGCAGGGGAACAAATCAGAGATCAGCATTTCTGGATTTATTGTTGGTGCAACCAACTACACAGCAACTCTTCGGCATAGCATTATTACTATTACCAGTTTGTTTAAAGTAGAAGGTTGGAGACATGGTTCAATTTCTTCTAATAACTATTTTACCTATCTTTCTTTATTTACTTAATTATTAATTATTATTTTCTATGTGCTGTTTTCTTTTTTTTTCTCTACATTTATTTAATTAATTAATTAATTTATTTATTTAAGGTTTCTGTCTTACCACCATGAACTATACTACCGTAGTACTTATTACTTTTAATTCTAACTAACTAATTAAATTATTTAAAAAAATATTTTTATGATATTTTTTCTGTAACTTTACCTCTATGGGTGGGAAAAAGGCTGGACCTGTCTCTGTGTGGGATTGGGAAGCGATGTGTATGTGTGTATATATCTATGTACATATTCAATTTTAAATGTAAGATATAATTATTTATTTTTGTTGTATTATGTGGTGTTGTGTTTTGTTATGTTTGTTATGCTATGTTTGGAAAAAAAAGAATAAAAAGAATTTTCAAAAAACAACAACTCTTTTACCGTCTATGAGGGACGTGGGATTTTTTCCCCCCAAAAGGGGGCGTGGTCATGAGAGCCTATACTCTGGATGCCGTATTGCCGGTCTGATGTACGGCTCTGAAATATCGTGTTGTATTAATAAATCCATGCGTCTGTCCGTGGTGCTGCAATGGTGACTTTTTTGAATCGTAGTGAAATATTTTCAGAAACTTGGACACCAGATCGGTAGAAACACATATTAAAGGGGTTAACGTATTGCCTTTCAACACGTGTTGCAGCGTTGTGATCTCCTTCCTGTGCTGTCCCAGCAGAATAATCGGAGGGAGAAACGGCAGAAAACAAAACACCATGATTTATTGATGAAGTATTATTGAAAAGCTGCTCAAGCAAACAGACCTTTTTGATGTTACTCAGCAAAATGGATTGTCGGTGTGTGACTGGGTGCCAGAGTGTGTGTATTTATGTGTGTGTGTGTGTGTGTGTGTGTGTACTGTGCCTTTGAAATGTCGGCAAAAAAAAACGCTAAATAGGGCAACCCACATGACCCAAAAATACTCACTTCCTCTCTCCAGTTCTGTCTGTTTCCCTTCATCTCTCCCTCCCTGTCTCTCTCCATCTCAAATGGGAACATTGTATGTGGCCTATCTACAGCCCAACAACCTCCTCTGGGCATTATGGCACACGGGCACACACACACACACACACATACACACACACACATACACGTCACCCGATGCTCTAGGCATACAGCAGACCGGCAGCAACTTTCAAACTGGCTTAGCGCGGCTTACTACGGCTTAGAAAGGCAGATTGGTTACAGAGAGTGTCCCTGAACCAGTGAGGCACTCATCCAGTCCCCAATATGGTCAACATTTTTATCAACAGCTGATAAGCAGCTATGCAAATGACATTAAACACACACACGTACAAACTGTCCTTCCAAATGGGGGCTTACACACTCGAGGGTTTCGAGGATGCTGCATTTCCGTCACCCCGGACCGAATCAGAGTGAATTCAGGCAGAGTCTCGCCATGAGACTCCCGGACTCATCAAAAACACACCCTTGCTCTTCTCTCGCGGGGATCCACCACCCAGCGCTCTCCCCGTGACCTATTTAGCCCGTTCTCACTGTGGCCTGGCTGCTTTACAGACGTTATCTCCAGCGTTTGTCCCGAGCTGGCTGAGCTGATGATCGTCCAGTCATATTTCCCACAAAGCCAGATTTGGCTAAAAGTATTAACGGGCTCCCATATGAAGCTGGGATTGTGTAACCTTTTTTTTTAACCCATGATCCAAAAAACAATTATGCTAGGAGTTTTGTGGCAGGTGTAGACACAAAGCAAACACACCCATTTCGATTACTAAATATTGTTAGAGTTGTAATGTACAGCTATTTGACAATTACATCTTGAAATAAACAGATTATATTCTGTGGTTTTAGTTTGAGTATGATTCTGTTTGGCCTTAATCCTCTTGCCAAAAATCAGCTTTATTGGCTTCAGGGCATTAACCATTTGCAGTTGGCATGTTGTCCACTGTAAGCCCCTTGCCACAAAGGGACCGTTAGCAGTGCCTGGCGGAACCTGTTTTTTTACTTCGGCGTCCATGTTAACAGGTTAGAGCAACCACACTCGGCTTGGCTGCGCGGCTCCTCAACTGAGTCTCTTCTAGAGATTCAAGGTCTTGCCTATTTTTACCGAGAGACGCGCGGTTCACAGCAACAACGGACAGTGAAAGTGATCTTTTGAATGTATTTTGACATCATAACAGCTACATTACTACAGTTTCAACACATGTATCTGTAAAATATATCACAGACATGAAAAAAGTAAAGATTTATTTTTAAATCAACACTTCCTACTTTCATTTTAAAATAAAAGGCCTCAAGCGAACATGAGGCTCTTATTCTGATGCAGTGACTTGCAGGGCTCAATGAATAGATAAAGTAAGGGTTTTTAATTGTGGATTATTACTATTATTTACAAATTACAACACGTTTCTTAACCTTTTTCTGTTGAAAATAAATATAAATGACATTTATAATGAAATGAAATGGCCATTATTAAAGGCAAACTCCATGTAGAAAGAAAGGGCTGACAGCAGCAGCCCAGCAGCAGCAGAAACGCTGCTCGTGTGGACGCCGCACGCAATAGTTCAGCAAAGCAGCCACCACGCGCTGCTGACGTGCCCAGTGTGGCCTGAGTTTAGGTGTGGCTAGCAGTTAGCTTCTTGTGTTAACAGGGAGGTCACAGCAACAGCAATGGAGGAAAACAGTAAGAAAAGACGATACACAACAGACACATCCAGTTGGAAAGAAATATTTTGCACATCAATGTTGATTTTTGTCATTGCAGACTGACCGTCTGTTCCTTCAAAGCATACAGAGGCTTTACAGATGGGGGTTACATCAGCTTTAGGCTAGACAGAGTTCCACTTTAGACAGCTCATCAAAATGAGTGACAAGCAGCACTGAGACCAGCTGGGCCTCACAATACACTCCACTGACAGAGAGGTGAAAAGACATTTTGTAGCCTATAACAATAGGAAACAAAATATCACCTCATCATCGCAATGCATCACTAGTCGGCCTATTTGTTTTCTTTTTGATGTAACTTTTAATTTAGAAAAGCATTCATTTCACATTGATCATTTTACAAAGTATCAGTCTTACTGAAAGTACATTCACATAGAATTGTGCAGAGTTAAAACAAAAACATTTTGCAGTAGGCTTGACAACCATTTTATAACATTATCTTTCATTATTTAGAATTGAAAACAGGAAGCCTTCACCTTGGATATTATACACAACAAGAAAAAGAAAACAAAGAATAAAGAAAGAGCTGTTAAGATGTGAAAAAAATAAATCAAATAGTCTGTTGTTTATATATAAAGACGGGAGACTTTGGCCAATCACGGGTCATATCAGAGAGAGAGAGAGCGTTCCTATTGGCCGTGCATTCAACGGCAGCAGCTGTCAATCACTCACAAACTCTGATCAAACGGTCAAACTAATGAGAAAGTTTGCTCCGGCTGGTAGGAGGTGCTTATTATTTCCGCAACTGATCTCAACATGGCTGCCGGGTCACCAACTTTCTCATTTTACAGCTAAACAGTACACTACAAGATGATTCTGAAAACATGTGAGGAGAAAAATAGTCATTACATTAACAAAATATTGATTCATAATTGATCAGCACTGCCTTGTTTGACCGTTTGATTGGAGTTTGTGAGTGACTCACAGCTGCTCAGAGATGGCAAGGCTCCAGCTCGTCTCTGATTGGTTGTTTTGGTCTGTGAAATCTTTCAGATGCCGTTAGGAGCACCAGAGGACACAGAGGCACATGATTTTTTTCAGATTACCTGTCTCATGCTCTACTCTCAGGATATAGTGACCGTTTTATAAAACAAACTTTTTTCAATCATATTTGCTCCAATCTCTCCTACTGCTGCTTTAAACTACGTCACCAAACTCCCAGCACACTTTACTGTTGCCTGTTACATTACAGTTAATGGAATGCCTGGTGTGTTTAATATTGCCGCTAAAGGTTTTAGATTAAAGTAATGGCGGCTTGTTCACTTCTGTCTACAGCTCATATTTGTCTGTAGGAACCTGCCTTGAGAGCTCAGCTCATATGGTATTAGAAGATGTGGTGATGTATCTAGGCACCAGACATAACATTTTTGACATGACATTTTTTTCACTCATGCTCACTGCTCCAATATTCACACATATAAATGCATAGCCCAGCGGCAAAACAAGGGGATTGAATTCCCTCTTGACCTCCGGTTCTGCAGATCTATATGCATCCGCTGCAAAAGGAGCTTTGGATAAAACAGCAAAAGTTCTGCACGGCCGTGCGGAAAGGTTACAGGAATCACTCACACTCCTCCTCTCTTTTCCTCTATACCTTCAACAGCTTCACAGTGTTTTTTTTGTCACATCACAGATTTCTTTCACTTTTCACCCTTTTCTCCTTGGGTTTTCTTCTCCTCTTTTCTCTCAAGCTTCCCTCTCTTTTTGCACCGTCTGACCCATATTGATTTTTTTTTTCTCCTCTCGTGTCCTCCTTGCACTTCTTCACTTCTCGCACTTCATTCCTCATGTTGCACATTTCCCTCTGCTTCCTCTCCCCTCATTTGATTTTTTTCTTCCCCATCCCCTCTTCCTTTACACAGATTGTATTTCCTGCTCCTGCGATTTGCTCTCATCATCTCCTGGTACTGCTCGATACCCCCCCCCCCCCCTCCAACATTTCTCTCCGTCTCATCCCCTCACTTCTTCCTCTCCTTCTTCTTCTTCTTCATCAAACAAACAGCTACATTATTCAGCATGGGATTGAGAGAGTCAGAGAGAGCACGAGGCCCTGTGGGTTAATCCATCTCCTTTATCTACCAATCAAAGCGCTGCCCTGTCCTTATCTCTGTGCCCTGGTTGGGCGGAGGATCTGTCCGTCAAAGTATATATTGGGGGTCCGGGTGCATTGTGCATGCAGAAGAGCAACCCTGCGACACTCTCTCCATCTCAATCACACTGGGAGTGAACAAACACACACACACATATATGCACACACACAAACAAGCAGCACGCACATAACACTCACTCGCTTTTTTCTGACTAATACACACACTCGCACACGCACCGAAAGGGACTTGGGAAGCTAACAAGCATGTGACATTGAGAAGGGTGAACAAGGCAACACACATACACACACAGTATATCGGTATGCATAAATCAATAGGCGTTCTATGGCTGCATTTACTAAGGTCAAACGGGACTCGGGCTGACGGGAAATAAGAGGACAGGGTGTGTGTGTGTGTGTGTGTGTGTGTGTGCGTGCTTGCGTGGCTACGTGTGGGTGGTATAACGGACAGACTGAGAGAGAATAATGAAAGCGTCTCTGAAAGGAAAGGTTGGGAGGCTGAGGAAGAGGAGGCGAGAAGAGCGTAAAAAAAAGGAAGATGAAAAGGAGAGAAAAAGGGAGGAGGAGAAGAGACGTGGCGGGTGGGATGAAGGTGGAGGAGAAGAAGAGGAAGGCGTGGAAGAGGAAGGACAGTTCGGAGGCTGCGGCGAGCGGAGGTCAATGGGGGAGATGATGGAGAGATGAGTAAGAGGAGGGAATGAAGGGCGAGAGAGGGCAAGGAACGGGCCGTGAACCCATTTTGCTGAGCTCAGGTGTTTCGGTGGCACTGTCACGTCTCTAAAAACAACAGACTATTTGATTTCTCAGCTTCATCGAGAGGCCGGACCGGGTCAGAGAGCGTGACTGGCATTTATTCTTCAACTCCTGCACCGTTTTTCTTCTCAGTGACGAGGGAGAGGATGATGTGTCACTCATCTGAGCCTCAGGTCGCGCTGGAGGGCTTTTCAAGGAAGAGTCTTTTACAACCTGGGTTGTGTTTTTATTCATGTTTGGTCATCACTTATTTTACTATGTGGACATTTTCTCCTTACCTATAGTGAATAACTTTTCTTTTTTTTTAGTCTGAGCACACCTTAAGAACGGCACACTTCCTAGATAGGAAGTAGTGTTGCCAGTGAAGGTAATCCAGGCACCAGTTCCTCCAAAACATGCTTGGAAAAGCATATTAACATAGTATATATACAATACATGTTATGTAGGAGATCAATCAAACAATCAAATTTAATTTGCACCTTTCATACAAGTTAGTGCAGTTCAAAGTGCTTCACGGATGACTGACAGGCCGAAAATAAGACAGAGGAAGAATAGACAACACAAAAGACAAACAAATATTCAACAATTTGAGAACCGATGCTCATGAGACAATAAAAATGATGAAAATGTAATGAAATATACAGTGTGAAATAAAAACTAGATTAATAAATTAATAAAATTTACAACTTATATACTATTACAACTTAAGTTCAATAAGGTTAGTGATTAATAAAAAATAACAATAAAATATAATAATATGTGAATAAAATAATGTAAATAATGTCTATAAACTGTTCTTAATCTAAAACTTGGCTGAAAAAACAACAACCTTATCATAATCTTTAAATGTAAACTTAAAACCTACCTAAGGTTTTAAGTTTACATTTAAAGATCATGATGGGGTTGTTATTGCAATTGAATATTGTAATTGGAACATTCCTGTGTCACACACAGTACAGAACACTGTATGCAAACATTTAACATACCGTAATATTGTCTGTTCAGAGTGAATTTGCAGAATATTTTGGTCTCGACATTAAAGGGGAGCTACGCCCATTGTCAAAATTCATACATGTTATTGCTATGGTCTAAGACAGTCCAACAAATATAAGTAAACATGAACAACTCTACCAAATCCAAAAACTGGAGTGCTAAAGTTCAAACTTTTGAGGTCATCAAGTGTGGAACTGCTCCATAGACAATGAATTGTGAAACATGATCAAAATGACACTGAGAGGGGAAAGAGCTATTTTCTTTGATGATATAATATCTGATTTCCCCTGTGATTACTATGTTGGGGGACCTAACTGATCTGAATCTTCCCTCCCAGAGGATACGGGGTTTTGTTAACCTGGCAATCACGTCTGCCAATAGATGTATCAAATAT
Source organism: Sebastiscus tertius (assembly GCA_916701665.1). Taxonomy (NCBI): domain Eukaryota; kingdom Metazoa; phylum Chordata; class Actinopteri; order Perciformes; family Sebastidae; genus Sebastiscus; species Sebastiscus tertius. Next base: position 81,312 of record CAKAOH010039268.1, on the reverse strand, counting down.
AAGTGGAATCATGAGGATCCCCCTCATATTACTCAGTGGATTAATGAGGTCAATTCATGTGATCCCTTGGAAAAAAAATTACCTATGCTATAAGAGGTAGCCCACAGATTTTCTATAGGATATGGGATCCATGGATTACTTACAGTACATAACCTAACCTTTCTATGATATGTATTTAATTGCTAATTATTATTTTCTATGTGCTGTTTTTGTTTTCTTTATATTTAATTGTATTTATTAATTTAAGGTTTCTATCTCACTACCATATAATATATTATTGTAGTACTTATTACCTTTAATCTTAACTAATTAGTTAATTATTTTTTCTAATTCTTATTATTTTTTTTCTGTAACTTTACTCTAGGGTGGGAGAAAGGCTGGACCTGTTTCTGTGTGGAAGTGGGAAGCGATGTATATGTGTGTATATATGTATGTACATATTAAATGTTAAATGTAAGATATATTTTTTTGTATTATGGCACCGGTGTTATGTTTTGTTATATTTGTTATGCTATGTTTGAAAAAAAAAAAGGAATAAAAATAATTTTTCCAAAAAAATGAATAAAAAAATAATTCACATTGAGAGCAGCCAGGGGAATGTTTTGAGTATATGGAAACATTTTCTGTTTCACAACTAAGAACACTATAATAGAATAAAGCTCATTTGAGTATAACAAAAAGAAAACAAACATTCTGTGGGTCTACCATTCATTGTCTATGGAGCAGCTCCAGACTTAATGCCCTATGACATCACACGTTTGACATTTACTTCTCTGGTTTATGGCTTTGAGAGAGAGTAGCTCATGTTCACAAATATTCATTGAGCTCCCTATAGGCCATGGGAATAACATATTGGAATTCTTTATTTAGGTAGTCTTCCCCTTTAAATTTCAGAAGACCAATCTGCTGTAAGTCAGGATGGTAGTCAGCGTGTCTCCAGCCTTGGAGACATCATGTCTGAACATCTTAGAAAACATGTCTGAACATCGCCTTTTGTGTTTACTGTGCAAATAAAATGTGACACCTCCATGTCACTCAGCAAATTAACTGTTTGCTCCGACAATACCCAGAAACCAGCAGGGGAGCAGACAGCAAACAGTGCCTCTTATTTATTCATAACCTTCCAGTCTTTTTTTTTCTCTCTTTAGAATTATGTTCCTGATGTTCATGACAGAAACAACATGTTTTTGAGAACAGTAGGAGGAGAGATGTGCATTACTGGAGAAATGGGATGCTGGGTGTTGGTACCACCATGACGGCACAGTGGTGGAAACCTAAAGCAGCCGCTGGAGCGCAAAGCCACGTGATCCTTTTATAATCTCTTCTGGAAGCTGGAAGAGAACTAAATTATTACATTTTGAGCACACTGAGTTCCAATTTTCAAAAGTCTATGATTGTGGCTGTTCTTACTTATAAATTATATCAAGAATGGACCAAAGTTTCTTTGCAAAATAAAAAGTTTTAATTAAATTTGTCCTGCATAAATTGTAAGAATACAAAGTAAAGTGGTTGGCAGCGGCACAGGTCTATGTACTGCACAATATGTTATTAACATGGCCTCCAAGGTTGAGTTTTTGGGATACTTTAGATTACAGGAAATAAAAATGTGGAGAGCAGGCTGTGGAGAACAGGCTCTGAATCTGTCCTTGTCAAATCAAAATGTTGTATGGTCCTCAGAGGTGTCTTCACAGATCTAAAAAGCCACTTTGAAAGCTAAAAGAGACTAATTTCCTACCTGGATTCAAACAGAAGATTCCATGTTGGCTCTTTGAAGCAGAGAAGATCTGAAAGTTATCAATAGTGTTTCTCAATAGCCAACAGTCCAACTAGAAAAAACGGTTCTTCTTATAGTCTTTCAGCTGATAGCGCATATGGGTGAAAATAATATTACAAACATGATGTCAGTAACACAGTAGTAAGTTACAGTAAAGTGATTACCTTTTTCAAAAACAGATAGTGTACAGTAAGTGATTCCAATTTCTAAGTAAGTAATTACAGTTAACAATCCCACTAACGCTGTCACTTCTCCAATTTGGCTTTGTCAGCTGATTTGACGCTTGGTCAGGACCCCTTGACGTCACGTTTTAACGCACTGTACCCCTTTAGCTTTTAAAAGAAGTCAGCAGGCCAAAGGGCCTTTTCTTATCGTGCCCCTTCCTCTGGAATAACCTCCCTATGGACATCAGACAGTCTGATTCTGTGGAGGCCTTTAAATCCAAACTCAAAACCCATCTTTTTGCCCTAACTTCCAGTTAGTTAGTTATTATTATATTATTTGGCTGGTGGGTCGGTCTCAGTCTCAATGTATAATTTAAGCCTATTAGTCCCGCTGATGAGAAGAATATAAATGTTAAGCCACTGCCTCTCAATAACACCTCTGTTGGTAAAGGTCCCATATTGTTCTTATTTTCAGGTTCATACTTGTATTTTGTGTTTCTATTAGAACATGTTTATGTGCTGTAATGTTAAAAAAACCCACTTTATTTTCCTCATACTGTCATACCTGTATTCACCCTCTGTCTGAAATGCTCCATTTTAGTGCATTTCAACGGAATGGCAACGGAACTGCGTTGCTAGGCAACAGCTGGGGTCCATGTTTACTTCCTGTCAGCTGATGTCATTAACATACACTGCAGCAGGAAATAAACTGGGACATATTTAGAATGTTTATGTTTAAAACCGTGTAACAGTCTAAATATTGTATATTTGTGACATCACAAATGGACAGAAATCCTAACGGCTTGTTTCAAATGCACAATTTCTGAGGCTGTGTGTATTTCTCCGTATATTGAGCGTTTTGATAGTTTAACAGTATTTATAAAGCACTTCAACCTGCTTTGTAATATAAAAGACATGAAAATCTCACTTTTTTACAATATGGGACCTTTAATGTCCCACAAGCACTGCTGTGTCTTCAACATGTGGTTAACGTTGTGAATTCAAACAAAAGTACTTGGTTAGGTTTAGGAAAAGATCAGGGTTTGGGTTAAAATAAGTATGTTTGTTACATAACGTAAGTTAAGTTAGGTATGTTTCATGAGTTAAAGGTATAATATGCAGGAATTACAATGTATAGACTGATACAGAAATAATCTCTCTCAATCATCACTTATAACCCATTAGAAGTGTGTGGTGGTGTCTGTATCTACAGAGACCCTACAGAGACCCTTTCTGCCTGTATTTTCTCTTTTCTTCATATTTTGGTGTGTTTGGGATGTTTCTGGGCTTCAGCAAAAGCTGTTTGGCCCTACGTGGTGGTGTAACCCCCAGCTGATAACAGCGCAAATACCACCACTTCGTCACACCCCTCGGCATCTGATACCGAGGCACAAGCATTACTTCCAAGGGCACGAGGTCCCCTTTTAGCTCTTTATGATACAAAGTGGCCGTATTTCACGGATGAGAACGGGTTGTATGTTATTATGTGCATGTGTTCCAGTGTTCCCACTGCTCCTCTGTCTCTCCTCTGTGGTGTGCAGAGGGCTGAGCCACAGCGGACAGGATGAAGTCTGCCCTTCAGCTGCAAAACATTCAAAAGCCGGCAACTCGGCACCTTCCCACGGGGTCGTGCAGAGTTGTGCAGAGTCGGTGTTGTGTTTATTTGTGCTTTAGAACGTAACTGCAGTGAAACAATCACAAAAAAATTGTTTTATTTCTCTGATTCACCGCTTTGTTCTCACTCACGCCGCTCCCTCCCTTGAGCCGAGGAGGAGTCGCCAACTTTGAATGCCATGTGTAATAACTCAACACTTGTACAATGTCTTATGTGGCTCTGCAGGAGCTTTATCAAGTTTCAGAAGATAAGCACTGATGATGCCATCAGGGTGTCTCAGCTTGGGCTTTTGGACAAATGATTAATAGAAAGACTGTGTTACAAAATGGAGGTGTGGAGTTTGTAAGACGTGGGCATTTACCACGCAAAGAGGGGTCTGACGAGGATCAATAAAAATCAGGATCTGAGATATCCTGATTTTTATTTCTACCTCCAAAAACATTCAACCAAGTTTGTCCCTCCCAGGCATATGCATATACAGTATACATAGATGCCGCATTGGACGCTTCAGCCCGTTGCGTTGATACGTTAACATGGGCGCCATATTGGACAGGGCAAGACTGGCCTTTAACCCTGCGGGGAGCTGCCGTTTTTCTGGATAAAAAGCACTATAACGTCCACATTTCTCAACCGATTTCAATGGGTTGTTATTATATTCAAGGGTTTATGATCTAAGAGGAGTAGAAAAATAAAGTTTTGTCTCCAGTTACTTAGAATCTCCATAGTTGCCAATCGCTACTAGACAAGTATGTTCCGTAGGCTTACTGTACATGAACTGAATTACTTACTTAACAGAAAATAATTCATTTATCATAAGGAATTGTTAAAACTCACATTTGTCAAGCATGGTTTTGGCTTATTTTCCTTGTTAAAGGTTAATACTTATAGAGAAGTCCCTGTATAACATAATATAATATAATATAATATAATGTACAATGCAATGTCTTCCTCCGTTTTAGCAATCCTGCTGTCAATCTATAGGCTACCCCTAACACTGTACTTACTAATAAGAGCAATCAGAATAAAAGGCAAATAGTAGTACATAAACAAATAATGGTAACAATAAATATTAGTACATTATCGTACATTTCATGTTTTAAACACGATATCATGTTAGGGAGTCAATGCGGTGTCTATGTATATATGTCTATGCTCCCATGTCCCCCCATTTTAAAGGGAGTGCAATACTAATTTGCTGGAGTGCCCCTTTAATAATAGTGGGTGCACCATTTGCAGTCAATTATTTCCCCAAACCCACCCTTGCCTGTTCAGCTTTGTAAAAATATCTCCATAATTATACTTTTTTAAATGTGTTGCTTGGAGCTTACTTGAAACTATCAATTACTGTGTTATAACACACTTCCTTTCTTGTGTCCATATGGAGTAGGTTCCTGTGCCAGCATCTTTTAGAGCTGTATGGCACTTTACTGTCTAATTAATAATTCCACTTTGCTCTGTGTTGCCTGAAAAATCAAGTTTCAGAAAACACAGTGAAAAAATAATGCAGCATTGATTTGAAAACACTACAAGTCTGATAGTCCAACAAGAATAAACCTGTTTTCTGTGTCTATGGTGTATTAGCTTACACTGTAACCATACCATACCGTCTCAAAAATCAGATCTACTGTGAGATTATAAATGTCACAATCTCACAATATTGCGAAGCATAACATGAGAAGCTCTCTAACTCAGCACCAGGGCACCTACACATCAGAGCAGAGGAATCTAAATCTCTTTGGCCCACTTTGAGAGTTATAATTTTAGATGCAGCACTGCAGCGAGGTGCTAAAGCCAAAGGCCTCTTGGAGAGCCAGTGAGAGGCAGATAAAAGAGCTGCATCGAGCAGAAAATAAAGATTAGCTTGGAAGAGGAGTTGCGTTCACTTAAATGTGATTTGTAATCAAACCAATGACATTCGGGCTGTGTTTATTAATCAAATTAATTTTGAAATATTCTGTTTTACTTTAGAGTCATCATTTATTATACAAATGTCCTGTGTGGTTCTATCTAATGCTGCATATTTTGCTTGGTTTTAAAATGCCTCTTGGGCTATCGGATCACAGAACCCGGTCTCATACCATGACATGACATAGAGACATTCCACATTTCATGAGTACGCATTTTAGCCTTTTCGAGTGCCATTTGTACGCCGCTTTTCGCGTGTCATTTGTATGCTGCACGACAAAGCAAACGTCTGCAGTTAGGTTTAGGCAAGAAAACCATTAACTTAGGTTTAGGCAAGAAAACCACTTAGTTAGGGTAAGGGAAATCGTACAACGTACATCGTAACACAACTACAGAAAACACGTCACAAACGTCAATAAAAAACATGTGACAATCGTTACATGACAAACGTCACTAACGCCTCGAACACAGATCTCCTGGCTAAAAGTCCGCACCTCCCGCCCACCATAAGTGGGTAAGTTACGGCACTTTTGGAGTTATTCTAACCCAAACCATGAGCTTTTCCTAAACCTAACTAAGTAGTTTGTTGCCAAAGCCCAACCAAGACAATCTATTCCATTACTTTTATTTTGAAAAGACTGGAGCGTTACGTGTTGACATTCGTAGGAAAAAGCATGAAAAATATGTTGTTGAATGTCAAGTCAATTTTATTTGTATAGCCCAAAATCACAAATCACAAATATAAACATACACAATCCATATGACAAAAAATAATGCATATAATGTAAACATATGTGAGAAGATAGGTCCAGGATGATTTCAAGCAGCTTCTCGGCGTCGCCAAACAGATAGAGCCAGAGCAACATGACCTCCTCTCGACGCCAAACAGGTAGAGCCAGAGCAACACAACCTCCTCTCCACGCCAGGCAGGTAGCGCCAGAGAAACACAACCTCCTCTCCACACCAGATAGGTAGCGCCAGAGCAACACAACCTCCTCTCCATGCCAGATAGGTAGCGCCGGAGAAAGACAAACTTCTCTCCACACCAGATAGGTAGAGCCAGATCAACACAACCTCCTCTCCACGGCAGATAGATAGAGCCAGAGCAACACGACCACCTCTCCACGCCGAATAGATAGAGCCAGAGCAAAACAACCTCCTCTCCACGCCAGATAGATAGAGCCAGAGCAACACTACCTCCTCTCTTCCATGGAACCTAGAGAGAGGGCTGGATTTTTGTTTTTCACTTTTGTTTAAGTCGTGCTGAGGGTCAAAAAAGAAGGGAAATTTGTGTCTATGTCAATGAATCAAATAGATTCAATTTAGAGACTATTTTACGAACTGCCGTGAGACTGTTTTGGGAGACGCGTTCAAATGTCAGGTGGGAACTGGTACTTAGCACTTTCCATTTGCGATCGGATCTCCCAAGATGTTAATGCCAGGTGTAAACAGGGCACTGAGACACTCTGCATGTACTATATGACATCAAAACCATACACACTGACGTTCGACAGACCAGTCTAGATTTGACAACTCACTTATAAGGAACTCTTCGGCTACATAGCATTTAAATGCAACATTATTTTAGCTCAGTTATAATTTGGAAATTTGAAGAAGCTTCCTAGGTTGAACAGCAGCAAGACAGGCTGTGGTGATGCTGTCAAAAAGACAGATCCTGGAGCTTCTGTACAGACTGTGAATACTGAAATAACTGCCTGAGCACTGACTGCACCCATAGTGACTTATTTGGCATGTGGGGACATTTTGTAATTCACAGCTGGAAGCCCCGAGTATAACTCATTTGGATGGTTTATCTCAAATAAAAATAGTAGGCGCCTACAGGAATCTGTCAGTACTTCACTGTCATGGACCACCTCCAACGGGTGTCTCCTCATGATATCATCAGTTTCTTGATATTCAATTTCTGGCTTTTTATTTTCCCTTTGGGTTATACAAAAAAAGAAGTTGCTATATCCTTCTGACACTGAGGGTAACAAACTTCGCTTGAGGCTAATTGACATATTGTAGTCCCCCTAATGCTTAAAAACAGTATTCTATTGATTATGATTGTAAGTAGTCATTTTTTTCTCTTAGGAAGATATAATTTTAAGAGACCAAGCCATGGACTTGGTGAACTGCAACAGCCTGCTCATCAAGTACATTCACACTTCACAAGAGCTGTCGATTGCAAGTTCACTCTCCTGCTCTCCGCAGTTATCTAGCTTGTGAAGTTAAAGCCAACATAACAATGAAAAATTTTTTTTTTTTTAGGTTGTTTTGACAAAATGTCAATGATTCCAATTCTAAGGTGTAGCAATGACCTTACATGGAGCCTCCTGTTCCTTAACATAAGCACATCTTTACTAACCTGACGCACCTGAGAAGCCGTCATCGGCAACTGTTCACTTTCAAAACATACATGGCAGGTGATTGGACGAATCATCTGTCAATCAAACTCTTGCCGAAGTCAGTCGGGAGAAGAACAAAAACATCTTTTCCATCAAAAAAAGTCAGTGTTCTTTTTTGCTCTTCTTTCAGTGAAGAAATACTATAAAGTTCTGATATAACTGATGCGGTAACACTTTATAATAACCATCATTTATAAATGGAAAATTGATAGTTTACTGAAATTTACTTGATAGCTATTTTACTGTAAACAATTTATGAAATTATAATTAATAATGTTTACTAATTATTAGTAATGCTATCATTTATTATTTTATATTTTGACAGTTTATTGTTGCACACATTATAACATTTTATATACTATATTAAGTATTTGTTAATGATGAAGAAGTTATTTGAAAACCTATAAGAAACTGTTTGTTAAACATCTATAAACATTATATAGATAGATAGATATTTGTAACACATGGTTAATGGTTAATAATTGATTTGTAAACCATCTATAAACATTATTTGGATGGCTATTATAAGTTGCAACTAATGATTACAATACCTTGTTAAATGGTTAATAAATACGATATTTAGATAGATAGTTATTGTCAACGGTTATTAATTAGTTTCTGGTCCATCTATCTAAGTAATGTTTAAAGACGTTTTACAAATGATATATTAAAGGTTTACAAATCATTTGGTAATCATTAACAAATACTTAATATAGTAATTGTTACTATGTTATAATGTGTGCAACAATAAACTGTTAATAAATACTTTACTAATGTAATCAGAATGTAATTCTTATTGTCTCTTATCAGCTTTGATACAATATATAATTTATAAACTAATTATGTCATAATACACAAACTAATGATAAAATAACATAAATAATAACATTACTAATAATTAGTAAATTGTTTGTTAACAGAAAAATAACTATTACCTACGTTTAATTTACTATCAATTTACCATTTATAAATGAAGGTTAATATAAAGTGTTACCACTGATGCTACTGCAGCATCTATGCCAACCTCTGAAAGAGTTGCCATTGCCACACATAAGCCACGCCCGTAGCTGCCAGTAGCTCCTCACGAGATGCTGATTGGGCCGAACCACGCATTAAGCCTCCTTGAAGCCTGATGGAAGATGGATTTTCCTGTGATCTTGTGATCCCACGATTCTCACGCGATATTGCGAGAATCCAGCTGCCGTGCAAGATAACATCCTGACTGCAGTCAATAACAAAAGTGATTTTTTTTTATGATGACATTCTCGGCATTGGAGCACAGTTTTTTTGAGCAGCTCGATTCTGCGTCATTGCCATCCTTGCCCAGATAAGCCAACCACGAACCCTAGTTACTGCATTCCCATTGAGGACCAGAAACAAACTGAGGCTTTGTATTTCTGTTCTATTATAAGACCAGCACAAAGACAATACATGCAAGCCTTCAAAAGAGAATGCACAGCAAGAGTTACTGAATGAAATATTTTTATTTTTATTTTTTAATCACACAGCATGGTTTAATATATTATTGAATGTAGCTGTCGGGTTCAAACAATTCCAGCAAAAATAAAAAGAAAGAGGAGGAGGGGAGAAAGATAGAGAGATGGAGACAAAACACACTGAGAGTGTGAGAGAGAGAAGACATTAAAGCTAGAGTTGGTAATCTTCAAAACATTTTTTTGTTATATTTGGATCTGGGTCTGTCCGTGGACGCTGCCGCAGCCCCACTGGAGCCTGAACTGAAAGGGTTTCTGCTGAACCTGCATGATTTCATCTGATTTTGTGCAGAATCGTACCCGGTGGCACCGATCACAAGCATTAAAGGTCCCATACTGTATCATGCTCATTTTCAGGTTCATACTTGTATTTTGTGTTTCTACTAGAACATGTTAAAAAAAAACGTTTATGTTCCTCCTCATACTGTAAACAACAATGATTATATTGCACACAATGAATAGAATTGCACATTCAGGAGCCTGATGGCAAACTCAAACTTTATTTTTTGGACCAGGGCCTCCATGTCCTCTCTGTGTGAGGACACTGCACCTGACCAGCAGCACCAGAACCATGAAGGACCATAATGCTCTGTCTATGCTCTCCATGGAGAAGAAACTCGGCAAAGACATTCCCAACTTTAAGAAGAAGGTCATTGAGAGGTTTGCCACTCAGAAGGAGAGAAGAGCAAAATTCTTCTACAAATAAGCTATCAAAAACATGCAGGCTTTCTCACCACATTGACTTTTCTTGTACATAGCTGTCCTCAGTAGGGATGTCACGAGAAACGATAATTTGGTACCAAGTCGATGCCAAAATTCTAAAAACGTGACGGTATTCGTTTTTTACAGTACCAACGGTACCATCTGATGCCTGCAGGGTCCGAAATTAACACCCGCCAAGAGCCAAATTCGGCTGCTTCTGTCCTCTGCTCTTTGTGTCGGAGTTTGAGACAAACACTACAGCGCCATGCAGCAGCGAGATCCAGAGATGCAGAGATCTTCTATGTTCGAAAAGAGGATTCACTCGTGAGGGAAAAAACTGAACTGAACAAACTGAATTTCTTTCTTTTGTTGCTTATTGCTAAATGAAACGTGTTTTTTTTTTTTTTTTTTTTTTATTGAACTCTGGACTCTGTATTTCCGGTGAATGTTATTGCGACTTGTATTTGATTATCTTACACTTAACTAAGTCACTTACATCAACACTTACATTAAGTCACCATGTCAGTGAATTTAAACTACTGCTTGCAATCTGAGGACATATATAAACACATGTACACATTACAGGGGATTTATTGATTTTTTTTGTTGGTACCAAATTTGGTATCGTGAATCGTGGAAATTCACTGGTGTTGGTATCGATTACTAGATTTCTGGTATCGTGACAACCCTAATCCTCAGTCTCATTTGCTTAAATTAGTCATGGAGACATCACAATTTAATTGAGACTGGAAAATGAGTTGTATTGTTCTTGTTAACTGTATTTTATGTAGTATTAATATCTGTGGATGTGTTGTGGTTGTGCCTTTTGAGTAAGGTGAGAGAGTTTTGAAGCAGACGTTTTGCTGGAGCTTACCATCTCTAAACCTCAAAGCAATAGAGTCCCGTGCTTATGTACATTCAAGTGTCTGAATAGCTTCAGGACTTAACAGCAGTTCAACAACAGTATTCCTATCTGTACATGGTGTACAACATGTTTATGTACATTCAGCTGTCTGAATAGCTTCAGGACATAACAACAGTTTTCCTATTTACACTTCATGTTTACTAACCCTGATCTTCACCTCACCATTGGTTTACCAAACAGAGCAAAGTCAATAGCGGCATCACATGAAGTAAACATTTCTATTACATGTTCTATTGTTATATTACATTATTACTATATTAAAGTACATGTTTATTATTGTATTATGGTACATGCAGTGGTGGAAGAAGTACTTAGATTGTGTACTTCAGTAAAAGTAGCAATACTACCATGTAGAAATACTCTGTTACAAGTCCTGCATTCAAAATCCTTCTTAAGTAAAAGTGCAAACATATTTGCATATGAATATACTTAAAGTACCAAACACAAAAGTACACATTATGCAGAATAATGTATATTATTGGATTATACTTATTGATGCATTAATGTGTTCATCACTTTAACTGTAACTAACTTTAGAGTAGCAGACTTTAACTAACTCTACTGCTGGGTAGTTTAATCTATAGTAATACATCATCATATATTTGTTGATTCTATTTTGTATTAATAATCTGAACCTGTACAGTAACCAAAGTTATTAAATCAATGTAGTGGAGTAAAATGTACAACATTTCCCTCTGAGATGTAGAGGAGTAGAAGCAGAAAGTATCAGAACATGGAAATACTCAATTAAAGTAGAAGGACCTCAAAATTGTACCCAAGTAAAGTACTTGAGTAAATATACTTAGTTACTTTCCACCACTGAGTACATGTTATACTGTTGTGTTTTTTAAGCATTCTCTACTGCTCCTGTTGGAATAAAATAATTGTTGATTATGTAACTGCAAAGTAGTAATGTGTTTTTGATACCTTCACTTTTTTTGTATTAAAGGTCCCATATTATGCTCATTTTCAGGTTCATACTTGTATTTTGTGTTTCTACGAGAACATGTTTACATGCTTTAATGTTCAAAAAACACATTATTTTCCACATGCTGTCGGCCTGAATATATCTATATTTACCCTCTGTCTGAAATGCTCCGTTTTAGTGCATTTCAATGGAATTGCAACGGAATTGCGTTGCTAGGCAACAGTTTGGGTTCAGGTTTACTACCTGTCAGCTGATGACATTGCAACAGGACATACACTGCAACAGGAAATAAACTGGGACACATTTAGAATGTTTACATTCAAAACCTTGTAATGGTCTAAATATTGTATATTTGTGACATCACAAATGGACAGAAATCCTGACAGCTTGTTTCAAACGCACAATATCTGAATACGGGCTGTGTGTATTTCTCCGTATATTGGTCATTTTGATAGTTTAACAGTATTTATAAAGCACTTAAACCTGCTTTATAATTTAAAAGACATGAAAATCTCACTTTTTTACAATATGGGACCTTTAAATCATACCGGGATGTTTGCTGAAACTGATTGGATGTGGCACAGCCCTACCTAGAAACATTTCCACCAGCCGCCACTGATTATATCACTACCTTTCACCTTATACTATATCACATATCCTACACCATCATAATTTATATTATACTGTATTTTAATACTATACAATACTATATTTTGTTAATATGTGATTTTTTCATCATATTCTATATTATATTAGATCTCTATATTAAAACGGAAAAACATCAAGCCATTATTTAATCATATCATCAGTCACATAGTAATAACTTTAACCATACCCCTATCACTTTACATTGCAATTTTTGTCACCATATGTTCTCTTATAGTTTTTTTTTTCTTATTTTAGTTTCATTGTTTATATACCTCTTATTATTTATTTATTTGTACTGTATTTATCTGTTCTATTGCTGTGTTTGGGCTGCTGAACCAGAGTTCCCCTCTGGGCATCAATACAAGTTTATCTTGTCTTAACAAAGTCATAAGCCAACTTGTTTGTTGACTGAGCTGACTGCTCTCAAGCTACAGCTGCTTCGGATGCGAATAACACATTCAGTATGTCACAGTTTGTGCAGCAATAGTGTGATCATAAAATATCATAATTCTTTACCCTGAAGGTATTTCATAATACGGTGTGCTGCTTTTGTTCCCTCTTAATTTGGTTCAACTCTAGTAAGTGCACACCGAGACACAAATTAAATGCCAGCGCTCCTTTTTCTACATTTAGAGAGCACACTGACTTTTTAACCCTAATTACTCCTGAAACGTATAGGATGCTGAGGTCACAGCAGATCGCCTCCACAAATGCCACTACACCGCTGAGAGAGGTTATACTCATTTCTATCGAGTGGAGAAGGTTTATCCAGTCTAAACATTCATCACAGTGAATCACTATGGGTTGACTTTCAGGCTGAGTGCAGAACGTTAATTTATATGGAAATGTGTCTTTTAGATTGCTGTCCGCACGGTATCAGGGGCCTGAATGCTAAAGATTAATTTGTGATATATATCAGTATTGTAGCAAGTGCTTTCCATGTTTACTCTCTTGATCTCTCCTCTCTCACACACATTTCTTCTATTGATGTGAATCATATACATATATACATTTTAATTGACTCTGGTTCTCCTTAAAGGATCAGTGTGTAACAATTAGGGTGATGTATTGGCAGAAATGTAATATAGTATTGATAAGTATGTTTTCTTTTATGTATAATCACCTGAAAATATGAATCGTTTCATATTTTCATTGTGTGTTATCATTAGCTTAGAATGAGCCGTTTATAACGGCAGTATATCCTGAGCGGGTCCTCGTCAGAGCACCGCCATGTTTCCACAGTAGCCCAGAACGGCTCGGGCCGAAGTCGATAACATTACTCAGCTGCCGTCTCCGCCGCTCTCTCTCTCTTGCTTCACCACTCACTTCCCATGTACACACACACTCTACGCACTGGTTGTGCTAAAACTGGCACTAGAGAGGGCCATTCGCGTCGGCCGCCCACGAAAGAGGCTTCAGTTGGTTGCGATCTCAACCTCACCGCTAGATACTGTCAGATCCTACACACTGTTCCTTTAAGTTGAGGGGAGCTTTGTTGCAAAATGTAACAAATAAATACATAGATATATATTTACAGAATTGTTATTTATTATTAAAATAGTAAATCGAACACCAACGACTTGGTAAAAACATTTTTTAACAGGAATTACAGTTCAACTGTAAACCTTTGATAATGCAGCAAGGTCAAAACTTAAACAGGAATTAAAAGTCCAGTCTATAATGTATATAGTATATTTACATATAGAATTAAATTGAGTAGATCGGCCCCATTGTCGCCAATATCCAATCTAGCTATTTGAGTCAGTATCAGCCCGATATCTGATCCAGTATTGGTACTGTATGTGTGTGCAAATAAATTAAAAAAATGAAAATGAAAAACTATTTTATGACAAGATTCAATCACATTAGTCATGTGGATGACATCATTTAGGCCTTTTACATATTTATTTTCTATAAATCTTTTATGGTATCATGTACACACATGCACTTGCACACACACAACACATTCGTGGTGGCTCGTGTGGATGACTCAGAGTTACAGCTCTACAGACGCTCATTCATCCTCGTTCTTATGGAAAAACACATTCACTGAACATTGAAACACACACATCACTCTGGGGATACTGTATATGGACAAACACAAACGTGGAGCACGTGCGTCTCTGCATATAGACTCGTGCATACATATTCTTGAGCAAACATACATCCACAGGATTAGCTGATGTCATATGCCTATTGATTTTGCCACATCAGCCGCACACTTGAGGATGAAAATACACACACACACACACACACACACGACGACTATGATGTAAAATTTATCGTGCATGGAACTGCTTTCCCGGGGCTGTAAAAGGCAATAGGGCGGCAGTGGGAGAGATAACAAGGAGGATTAAACATTACTGTATATGATCTTTGTCTGTCTACGACGTATGTGCTTATGCAGATGTGGATTTATGTGCACATATAGATCAGAAAGGAAGGAAAAGGAAACAGAGTGAGTCTTTCAAAGGGATTATATTTAGTAGTTTTTCAGTTTAAGGTCTAATCTATGCAGTATTACAATCTATGTAGGTGGCAGAAAGTAATCATGTACAGTACATTTACCCAAATTCTGTATTGAAGTACAGTTTTAAGGTACCCGTATCCATTACATGGGTAATTTTATTTTCTGTTTGTATTTATTAGCTACGTTCTACTTCTACCCAATGACATTTTACAGGGACGTCAGTACTCAAAGTGGGCCTGTACTCACCGGTACATAGTACCAGCACTTCTACATTTAACTCCTTGGCGTACTATGGCTTCTTCTTGCGTATACAGGAACTTCTGACAAGCTCAATTGCAACAGCGCCGCGCCAGCGTATTTGCACGGTGCCTCATAACATCTCTTCCTAACTGGACATGATGCGAACGAGCAGACGTCAGATCGTTTCGGGTTTTTCCCAACGACGTCCTAACCTGCGACATGCTTCAGCAAACAGGCTGAGCGAAGTGCCACTTGCTTGAAAAAAAATTAAATCTCACCCTGGCTCTATTTATGCGAAGTTTCACTCACCTTCAACCTGTTTTCACCGGTCAAAATCGACGCTGACAGTAACTGACAGTTACGTCTCATTCACACTGGGAATGTCAGGAGCTGCGTCAAAAATAGGCGAGACCTCGAATCTCTAGAGAGAGATGCAGCTGAGACAGTGTGGATGCTCTAACCTGTTAACACGGACGCCGAAATGAAAACAACAGGTAACGCAGCCGCCACGCGCTCCTGACGTGCTCCAGTGTGGACGAGGCTTTAATCTCACCCTCTCTATGTAATAGAGAGTGATGTTGCTCGTAGTGCATATGGACAATTTCTCGCGCTCCATTCGCCACAGTTCGCTCGGTCGCTGTATATCAGGAAGAGATGTAAACATAAAAACTATGTAGAGAGCATCTAGATGAGCCAACGCACGACAGGGGTGAGAACAAGTGAAAGATGGAAAGAAAGAGTGAAAGAGAAAGAATAAGGGGAGCGTTGGAGAATAGAAGTGAAACAGTAATGTGAGCCGCCTCTATAAAACACAGAGAAAAACACTCTGCGTGCACACTAGGGACCCTGTTCACATGCGCACAGCTTTCATGGGTGGGCATTCACACACATACACACACACACACACACACACACACAAATAGATGCAGAAAAACATTAAACACACACACAGCATTTGGAAGCTTGTATAATTCTCTCTGTGGGTGTCAATTAAATCTCTCAGCTCTGTCAACAGCACACACACATACACACACACACACACGCGTTCTCTTTCAACAGCTAGTGCATCGTCAACACCGGCTGGCTTGGCAAGCAAGAGAGAGAGAGAGAGAGGAGAGGTGTTGGAGAGAGAGAGAAATAGAGATACGAGATAGAGAGCTGGTAATATGAGAGCATGAAAGCACTGCAGGTAAGGAAACACTGCAGTTGTCACACACTCACACACTCACACACACACACGCACACACACACACACACACACACACACACACACACACACACATTGGTCTCATTTCATGTTTTCTCTGGGTTTGAATGGCCAACATTAACACTGGGCTAATGAGCTATATACAGTATGTTATATGCAAAAACATACCCTTGCACGCACACAGCAACCAGAAACCGTTAGATGCAAACTAATGGATTAAACCCATGAATGTCATCCATCCCAGTTAGTAAAGACCTGCCGGCTACGTGAATTAATGTATCATCAATTGACTGAACAAACAGCAGCGCTATTGGCCCACACTGTATGCCATGGAACTAGTTCAACTGGTGACAATGGTGTTGCATAATGCAAAACGCATCTTGACTGAATTTAAGGCAGATTGTGCGTTATGAAAGCCGCGCTCGGAGCAGGTGGCAGGATGTTCACAGGTCTGCTCCCTGCTGAGGTGTTCTGATACAGACTTTAAACCCACAGTGACTTGGTTAGTGGTGACCGTACAGTACTTGCCAACCTTGAGAGCTCAAAAATAGGGAGGATTTCTAAACCAAAGCAGGAGGTCAGGGGGTCCTCCCCCCAGAAAGCTGTCAATCACTCGCAAACTCCGATCAAACGGTCAAACTAGGCAGCGTTGATCAAATATTAATCAATATTCTGTTGCTGTAATGCCTATTTCTCTCCTCAGATGTTTTCAGAATCATCTTGTAGTGCACGGTTTAGCTGTAAAATGAGAAAGATTGTGACCCGGCAGCCATGTTGGAATCTGTTGAGGAAATACCAAGCACCGCCCAGCGGCCGGATCACACTTGACAGCTGCCTCCATTGATTGAACAGTCGATAGGAAACGCTCTCTCTCTCTCTCTCTGAAATGACCTGTGATTGGCCAAAGTCTCTCCAGAGCCATGAGGAGGTGCAGAAGTGTCTAGAAGAAGTCTAGTTTTCTCTCAGAACACTTGAATTACAATATCCTGAAAGGTTATTATGGAATTTTTGCCCAATGATGCAAAAAACATTCTGTCTACTGCCAATTTTACTTTTATTTCTCGGGAAGGAAAACTGAATTATTGGCGTGAATTTTTGTGAATCTCTGGTGTAAACTAGGCTAATATTCACCAGTTTTTCCCTGCTCGAGTATTTCTTTCTCTTAGTTCTCTCCATTTCTCTCTCCGTCTCTCACTCACTGAAGGCCCTTTCAGACACAAGGCGACAACGGCACCACTGCTCTGAAAACCGTTATTTCCAACGGCTTGCGCCGCGCCACGACGGATTTGCTGTGATGTGCGGCAGCTCTCCTCGGCTGGGAAAAGACATTTGGTGTAGCTCTGTTGCCGCCCGGGTGGAAACAGAAGGGCTTATGGCTTAAACATGCTGTACAGTGCCAGAAACAGGTTGAGACAACGAAAAAGAAAAGAAAGTGTGAAAAATATCGGGAGAAATGAAGGAGAACTGTGACCCCGGGAGGAAACCGGAAGAAGGCAATGAAAAACGTGAGTCTCCCGGGAAAATGGGAGGGTTGGCAAGTATGGTGATGCCACTAAACGCCCCAATCATTGGAAAATACAGAGATATAACACAGTTAACCCTTACAGTCCCAGGCCCAAAATGTTGGTGCTATGTGCATGAATCTCATTAGGTTCAATAGCCTACGTGTGGCCTGCTCTTTTTTCAGTATAACCAATGCTATTTTAAAATGAAGAAATAATGTAAAGAACTGTATTCAAGACTTGTACCGTATAAAGTGAGCTGATGTTTTAATGTCAAGGTTCATATATCCAAACAACTTTGCAATTCATAAACATTACCCTAAAGCATGCACAGTGGAACTAGGGCGTTTGGGACCCCAGAGGGTAAGAGACTCCGGGGCAGTTGCCCACTATGCCACATGACACACAAGATTTTGGTTATTTTTAAGAGTGACTCAGCACTGCAAAGTCAGCATGGAGGACGAAACCTGCCAAATTTAAAAATAAAGGAATAAATAAATAAATATGTTACTAAATGTAGCAGTGATAATACTAAAAATAAATGTAGCCAATAATTAATTGATAAATGTGACATAAATTGATATTTCTGTTTTAATTTGCTTCTATATTTATTCTTTGTATCAATTCTCTTATTTATTTACTATTCTGTTTATTGTTTCTTTTTAATATTATATATTTTTTTTAATTTTTAAATTTGTTTATTTTTTATTTCATTTACTTTTGCATTTTTTTGTATTTATTTCATATTTATTTAAAGATGTATTTATATATTTATTTATGCACAATTTTCCCTTTGCATTTCCCCTCTTATTGATCCCCAAAACGTATTTATTTCTTTTATTTGTTCAGTTCTTTACACATTTATTTTTGCATTTCTTTATACATTCCTGCCTCATTATGCAAATGAGGGGGCTGTCAATCAGTGTGTGTGTATTGCTGCTACATTTAATGACATATTTATTTATTTATCGAGTCATTCATTTATTTATTAATTTATTTTTGATATTGGCACATTCTGTTCTCCTGAACTGGAGCCTGCTACCACTAACATACATAATGAAAAGAAATGGTGTTATAACTGTGGCCCAAATTTGAGACACTGTTTTGACCAGGGGCCCTTTGTCAAAAACTAGTGTTGATCCCATCAGTATTACATATTCTTATATAAATTCAATATAAATATATTATTCTTATATAGTTAGAAACTAACAATTATTTTTTATAATTTTACAGATTTATTAAAATAAATAGTTAATGGTGGGTTGAATTAGTGGCTGTGTTGTTATTCTAGACTTGGGTTTGTTTTGCCACAGTTTTCTCCTGCACAAATCAATATCATCACCCTTGGCATTATTAATGTGACATTCTGAATATGAAAACCAAACAATGATGGAATAGACAAGAGGGCAGAAACAATATTGAAGGTGCTGCAAACTTGCAATGACAAACGTGCCCTCTCCTTGTCTACAACCACAGAAATATGAGACACACAGCTACTGACAGATTGACCTCTGACTTTAAACAAGATGCATGTTGACATTGATCTTCATCTTCATCATTTTGCGTCCATCTGCTTGATAACGAATGGTACAAATCCATATTCCAACACTGTGGAACATTTACATCATATAATACAGGAAAGTAATAATACAGGTAAACATTGGGTATTTACCATCCTCCTGCTGTTGTTTGACACAGAACAAAGACAAACCTTCTTAGAATTAGCTAATAAAAGTGCCATTTGTTTTCTGCATTTAACCAATAAAAGGCAATGTGTTCAATTGGAGTGGAGTTCCCACATCAACGCTGTAAAAGCTCCATTAAAATGACTGAAGTGCATCTACTCTTCATAGTATGTTTGGACTCCCACTCTTGATTTTGCATGACCAACCATCACAGCAGACGTTGATTTAGTTTGGAAATGAAATAAACAATTACAGAAGCAGATGATGAATGCATGAATTATTTTGGTACAACAGTGCAGGATAAAATAGGCGGTTCAGGATAACAA
Source organism: Sebastiscus tertius (assembly GCA_916701665.1). NCBI lineage: Eukaryota > Metazoa > Chordata > Actinopteri > Perciformes > Sebastidae > Sebastiscus > Sebastiscus tertius. The sequence continues at coordinate 61,320 of CAKAOH010039268.1, read as the reverse complement.
AATCCAACACTGAAATAATATCATTCATATTATCATTTCTTTTACATTTTAAGTCATGTTAATCCAATATGGTGTCTTGGTGGTTTGTTTCATCACTTTTCACAATATATGGACTGTACCTAATGCTGGAAATTAAAACATGTAACCAATTATGTGTATCCACTGGAAACTGGCAGGAGTTAGTTTGGATATTGGTAAAATACGGTGCGTCAATATACGCTTGTTACATGCATAAGGTCCTTTCAAAATAAACTTCCGTTTTTCACAGGAAGTTAGGTTTAGGCAACACAAGGAAATAGTTGTGGTTGACGTTAACTTCACTGACTAGCGACTCACGTGACTCACGGTGCTGGCGATACTAAACGACTCACGTGACTCACGGTGCTGGCGATACTAAACGACTCACGTGACTCACGGTGCTGGCGTTACTAAACTACTCACGTGACAAAAGACTGACAAAATAATTCAACGTTACTTTTAGTTTCCAAGGGATACAAACACCGGTCTCCTGGTTGAAAGTCTTGTGTTTGTTTGACCCATCCACCACCACCCCTGCCTGCCCCGAAATGGACTCTTACACTATTAAGACTCGAATAACGCCGCAGGTGGGTTTACATTGGAGTTACTTGAAATACTGTTGCTAAAGGGTACGTCTGTGCATCTGTTTCCGATGCCGAATGGCACTTACCAAGTGCTGTATATTGCTGTATTTGATGAGTTGGGAGTGAAAACGGGTTGTGCAAACATGGTTAAAAGCAAGTGCTTCACATCTAAGGTTTTGACATATGGAACAGTAGAACAAGCTATAAACATATATCATTGTTAGGGCTAACCTTCAAACACTGCTAAAACACTTTCACTCTTAGCTCTTTTTTTGGTCTCCACCTATTACTGCGGAAAATATCTGGTACTGACTAAATGCTCCACTATGTTCACTAGCTATTCACTTACTGTGTCTGTCAACTGTTTGGTGCTGGACAGTAGGTTTGTCATTTATTTTTCACTGATAACAGCTGCCTACTGCAGAGAGCAGTGAGCCTGAATCAAAACAGTAAGTCAAGAGCAGTAAGAACAAAATAGTGAGCTGAGAGATGCTAAAATGCTCCGTAGACACAAGCTATGAATGTTATCAACCCACTGAATGGGCATTATCAGTGGTTATTACGCGGCTTTGTTGAATACTCGATACTGATTGGTCAATCACAGCATTCTGCGGTCTATTATTTCTTTATAGCAGACCGTTGCTATGTATAACAGACCATTGCTATGGGTACAGTTCTGATGTCGGACTCTGGCGGACCGTTTTTGTGTCAAATTATTGATTTCTTAAGTAAGTAGCCGTGTAATAAGCGGGATAATGTACAGCTAGCGGATCATTGTTGAGAAACAAACCCCTTTTGTCACGGTTTATTTCACAATAAAGGACCGGCTTCCTTACTCATCAGCCTCATAGATATAGGTTAAAACGGGCCTGCTACACATCCTAGTAGGTTCAGAAGGCCGTTATCTATTCACATGGTTTATCACCAATACCAATACAAGAAGTCGAAGTCAGGCAGCGACCTCCTTCACTTTCACAACATACAGGTAGATTGAGTTGGGCCCATCTGAAGCATTAGAATGGTAGTGATATCTACTAAAAAGACCATTTAATGGGCTAACAACATTCAACATGGATGCCGTAGAGCTGAGGGGAAAACTGCAAAGTTAATGATAATTCTCTCTGAGTCCGTCATTATGATTGAAACCTGTCACGTTGCACATTTGATCCACTGTAATATAAAAATATTGATTAGTGATACATCTACATATATAGCACATCAACCATTTTACAATTTTAGGAAACAAAATAAAATCAGTATCTAAAAAACATGTTCCACTCCGTGCTTCACTGAGAGACTGCTGCACTATTACCTGTATATTAATACGTTATCTGCCATATCATCACAAAAAAAAAAATAAGGCCGTAATTTCTCTGCTGTCTCAATGAGACATGCAAAAAACTATTAGAAATGCAATTGGTAGCTATTTAAAAAATTAAACCCCAACAAACCCCCTGCTAAAGCCAAATCCAAATAAACACTGTAAGCGCTAAATCTGTGGTGTCAGGAGTCTTTGAGCTGCCTTCAGCAGAGTCCACATTAATACCAAAGCTGGCCCACTACATGTCCTTGAGGGGCCAATTCATTAGTTAGCTGGAAAGCCCAATCAATCACAATGTATCAGGGAAGACTACAGATCATAATTCCGCTCAGGTACAGCAAAGAGGAAAGACAGGGAAATGAGACGATGGATGGATGGAAAGAAAGGCAAAACAAGACAGATTGGCAGGCAGAGAGAAGGGAAGAGGGATGATTGCAGCTGAAACTGCGGACAGTTTAAGGTGTTATCCCATAAGTTGCTTGGTGTTGCAGTGATTAGAGGTCACCTGTCGACAGGGGTGCAAGAAGTAGTCAAATATTTTACTTAAAGTAAAAGTAGCAATACCGCAGTGTAGACACACTCTGTTACAAGTACAAGTCCTGCATTCAAAATGTTATTTAAGCAAAAGAGCAGAAGTATTACCATCAAAATATACTTAAAGTACCAAAACTAAAAGTATAAACACAGAACTTTCATTTTTGTTATGTACCTTAATAACGCCAGTTACATAACAATCTTAGTTATTTTACGTAACAAACATACATATTTGAACCCAAACTACAATATTTTCCTAAACCTAACCAAAGTACTCTTATTGCGTAAAGAAATGTAGAACTAAGTAAACCCTTGGAAAATTAGAAGTTTATTTTGACAAGAGACTGTATTCATGTGATGAGTGGAAAGTGTACGTTTCCTTTAAACACGGAAGTTTTTTTTTTTTTTAAAGACACTGCATGTAACGAGCGAGAAACTTGACACGGCATCCAAAACTGAGCAAGAGGCAACGCATTCTCTCCCTCTGCATCAGAGACAGACGCATGGGTACCCCTCTTGTGTTACTTTTGGACGGCGTGTCAATGTACGCTCGTTACACGCATAGTGCCCTTTCAAAATATAGTTCCGTTTTCACAGGAAGTTAGGTTTACGCAACACAACCACCAAGTTAGGGTTCGGAAACGGTCATGGTTGACGTTAACTTCACTGACTAAAGACTGACTGAAAATAAGTCAACGTTACTTTTAGTTTCAGACGTGACACGAACACCAGTCTCCTGGTTGAAAGTCTTGTGTTGGTTTGACCCATCCACCATTCATGCTGCCCACCCTTCGTGGACTCTAACACTATTAATACTACACCAGCTCCTACCATCAAATAACGTCATGGGTGGGTTTACATTGGAGTTAGTTGAAAGCCCGGTTCGTCACATACTGTTGCTAAAGGGTGGGTCGGTTTCTGATGCCTAGGGGCCCTTACCAAATGACGGTATTTGGCGAGTTGGGAGTGAGAACGGGTTGCTAGAGGGGTACCTAGAGCGTCATGGTTCGAAAAGTAGGGCAACTGGCCAAATGGAGGTATTTGACAAGTCGGGAGTGAGAATGTGTTAAAAAAGCCATGTGGAATTGAGCATTTAACAACAAATGGAAACATCTTAGACAGTCAAAAGGACATTTACTGTATTACATGAACATTTTCTTTCTAGAATCTTAGCTGTATCATCAAAGAAGCTCAGGTTTCATGATCAAATACAAGCAATTGATTAGCGAGAGAAAGAGCAATGGGTAAAGCCTCTGATATTCTCCCCCCCTGAGATGTCAGCAAAGGAAAACAGATTCACACACATGCACACAAACAACCTCTAGGGGCAGTCCCAAAGGTCTAAGTATGTCTCCTCTACTTGTCTGCAATTGTTCCCCTGCCTTCATCGATCTCTCATAGATCAATGTAATAAAACAGAAACAGGTGTAGGTTTGCACCCAGAGGAAACGGCAGCACATTAATCACAGCCCCGCGCTCCCATGCAGCTGCTCCCAAGCTTACGCGGATTGGTTTAACAATGATTTTCAAGGCTCATCTGTCAAATTATAAAGGTTTTAATGACTTTCAAGGCCTTTGGCTGCTTAAGTGGGATGATTCAAAATGACTGTGATTTAGAGCTTCCGAGGTGTAAAGTAGTTAAGTACATTAAGTACTTTACCAAAGTAATTGTGAGTTAATGGTACTTTGCTTGAATATTTTAATTTAGTGCTTACTATGCAGAAGAGTATTTTGCAGAAGGCTAAACCATTAGCTAAACTATCCAGCCGTATACACAGTTAGACCATCTAAAACAATAAAATACTTCTTTAAAGGTCCCATATTATGCTCATTTTCAGGTCCATACTTGTATTTTGTGTTTCTACTAGAACATGTTTACATGCTGTTATGTTCAGAAAACCTTTATTTTCCTCATACTGTCTGCCCAAATATATCTGTATTCACCCTCTGTCTGAAACACTCAGTTTCAGTGCATTTCAACGGAATTGCGTTGCTAGGCAACAGTTTGGGATGATGTTTACTTCCTGTCAGCTGATGTTATTAACATACACTGCAACAGGAAATAAACTGGGACACACTGAGAATGCTTACATTAAAAACTGTGTAATGGTCTAAATATTGTATATTTATGACATCACAAATGGACAGAAATCCTAACGGCTTGTTTCAAACGCACAATTTCTGAATACGGGCTGTGTGTATTTCTCCGTATATTGAGCGTTTCAATAGTTTAACAGTATTTATATTGCACTTGAACTTGCTTTATAATATAAAAGAAATGCAAATCTCACTTTTTACAATATGGGACCTTTAAAGTAAAGCTTAGGTTCACAAAGGAAACCATTAACTATTCTCACATACAAAACCTATGTGTGAAAGTACAATTTTGCTGTGATATTGGTACATTCATTTAGCAAAATTATTCATGTGCTTCACCTTCCTCTTGCATGAAGGCAAATTAGCAGCATGATGCAAACCAAAACGGAAGATGTAGGAGGAAAGAGACATGACAGTGAATATTCAAGGAAATAGAAGTAAAAGGTCCCATATTGGAAGAGTGACATTTTTATGGCTTTTATATTATAAAGCAGGTTGAAGTGATATATAAATACTGTAAAAGTAATCCACAGAGAAATACACACAGTTGTTGCCTAGCACCGTAATTCTGTTGTAATTCCATTGAAATGCACTAAAACAGAGCGTTTCAGACAGAGGGTAAATGCAGGTGTATTCAAGCAGACATGAGGAAAATAAAGTTTTTTTTAAACATTAAAGTATGTAAACATGTCCCTTTCGAAATATATATGTATCATAATACAAATATGAACCTGAAAATGAGCATATGTCCCCTTTAAGGGAAGAGCTTAACAATTGAAAGTGTTCACAAAATAGCCTGTTTCCATCCGTTTTCACGTGTCCTTTTTTACTATTTATTCCTCTAGGTGCATCAACAACTTTGTTCTGTGTTGCAAATGCGTACATACAGTAAATTCCTATTGCTACAGGTGACCCCTCCTCCCCCAGGTTTCCCCTCAACCCGTGTCTCGCGCTCTCATTGGCTGTAGTTTGGTGGCTGGAGTCCCCGACAGGTCCGGATATTTAGTGTGCTAGATATCTGGAATGTGTCAAGCCAACGCAGATTTGCCTCTTGATCTGGGGCTTTTGTCGGGGAGCTACAAAAACGGTCGGGGAGCAAAAAAATCCGGGCTAAAGTCGTGTGTGTGAACTAGGCATTAGGTGGAGCTGAGCTGGGATTACACTGATTAGACCTTTTTTTTCACAGCAGATATTTGGCTTGTCATAGCAGGAGAAGCGCAGGTGTAATTGATGAAATGTAAAATGAATACACTCCATTCATGTAAGCTAGTTCCAGGGTGCTGGTATTGTGGATACTGGCTCACTGTCTCACTGGCTTACTGGGACACTTGATGGGACTGAGCTATCCTTAATGTAATTTATTTCCTCTGTGCTTTTCCAGCTATGACAAGTCAAAATGTCACTTTATAGAAGTGCACCAATAACAATGATAACAAGGTGAGTTGTCCCGCCCTAACAGGAAGTAGTAGGAAGGTGAGGGAGATGACAGTCAAGTGTAGTTTGCACACAGTCCAGATAAGGTAATCAGGCAAAGTGCCATAAGTGAAAACACGTGGAGGTGGACTGTGGGTGTGTAGCAGCTGATCAAATATGAATCAATATTCTGTTACTGTAACACCAGCCGGAGCACAGCCAATAGGAATGATCTCTCTCTCTCTGAAATGACCTGTGATTGGTCAAAGTCTCCATCACGAGCTTCATTTTTTACAGCCTGAAAACAGAGCCATGAGGAGGAGCAGAAGTCTAGTTTTCTCTGAAAGGTTATTATGGAATTTTTGCCCAATGATGCCAAAAACATTCTGCTTACTGCACGTTATAGTCTTTAATGCAGTGGCGTGGGTTTGAGTCCAGCCCAGGGCACTGTTCTGCATGTCATCTCCTCCCTCTCCAATGCCTTTCCTGTCTGTCTCTTTCACTATTCAATAAAGAAGAAATGCCAAAAAACCAGCAGTGGCATGTACACGATTATCACTTAACCTTGAAATTTTTAGGTTAACTTAACTAATTATCACTAACAGGCTTTTGTCTCTGTTCCATAATTACTCTTTAGGATCCACACTGATTTGGCCCACTTTTAAAATCCTCAGGCATTGAAAATCCAGATTCACTAATGCCGGGTACACAATCAGGCCGATTTTGGGCTCCCCTCTCGAAAATGGTCAGCAAAACCCAGATTTGTTTGATGGTACTAGATATTCTCTACATTAGACAAGATTATCTTTCCAGATATTCCTGTGGTGTGAGGTACGTTAAGAGTGTTTTTTTACATCCCCGATCGGCTTGGAAGTCCGTCCTGGCTGCCCCAATTTCATGTTCAATATTTACGATCGGGTATCCTGTTGTGTGTGGGGAACCCAGAGGACAGCTGATGACGCAGTCACGTGGGAAAGAACGATATCCAATTGAGAACCAACCACCGCAGTCATGGCTGTGGCCGTGGCTAATGCACGAGCTAATGTGATAAAGTAGTAGTAAGATGGACCTCAGAAATGGAGGACCAACTTGTTGGTTTGAAACAGTTGTGTTTATTTAATCTGTCTCCATGACTTCATCCATTATTTTCCTTTTTTCTTTGTGAATTTTCAGTTCAAAGTAGTGCAACATCTTAAGCCTTAACTTGCTATGTATGAGAACCTTACAGCAACATGACCCATTAATTACACTCCTGGATTACAAATGAGCACTCCAACCTTTGCCATTCATTCAACAAAGGTAATTTGACTTGTTTCAGAAGAAAAGGAATATGTACACTTTGTGAAACAATCGTTTGATAAGAGAAATATGACTCAAAATAACTTGTGCTTCCTGAGGTCAACGCAAAAGATAAAACAGAACTGTGTGTATTAACCTCAGAGACAGGTTATAATGATATCATTGAATAGTGATTTTTACTTTAATTCTCTCAATTATTCTGTGACAGCAGGTGTCACTTTTCTTTTTTGGAATTTGGATATCTATTTTGACCAGGAACTCATTATCCTTTTCAGGCCGAGCTGGTGGCAAATGAAGTATTCAAAGGACAGAATTTGAGTGGGAAATGGAATTAACTTAATGGTGTGAACATGGAGAGGGCTGTGAAATTCAACCTTAAGTGCGGTCTTTAGTAAAATAGATTTTTAGCACGTCACGCTGTGCTGCTGTCTTGTGTAAAAGGCATCAGGGCCTCTGCTGTAACTTGGCACAACGACGCTTAAGTTTCATGACCTCAGGTGCTGAAAGAAACACACCCAAATCCTTGTGTGAAAAGTTGACTCTCTGGAGTCTGTGACGGCCTCGACAGAGAGAGATCGGCTTTTTATGAATGTCACTAAATGGTGTGAAAATGACAGCCAAGTAACAACGACGGGGCAGCACTGGTGGATTTGTCCACGTTTAATGAGGCAGCTGGTGGGGAGGCGAGGCATTGTTTTCCTCTCATTGGGGATGCATTGAGTAATTTGCCGCAACCGGGGGAGATGCCATCCCCTTTCATCCCTCCTCAAATGGCCGCCTCTCTGCAGCGGATGCCAGAAAAAATGCTCCGGTACCATTCCTGAGCACATTGTTGGCATTCAGCAGGGTTTAGCCACCATGGCTTAATAAGGTGATAAAGGGAAATAGCAGTGTAATTAAAGCTAACATACAATCAGAGAAAAAAATCAATGATACGTATAATTCAATGGGAAAAAACTGCAGCATTAAAGCCAACAGAGGAACTGACGGTGGTAGATGTAATGGTTATCACAGCAAATTCTAACAGAAACATTGTATAAAAATGCTACAATACGTAGAAATGTAATTTTTCCAAAGCTGCTGGAACCAACATGGGGTCTATCAATACAGATGTATGTTGTGCAGGAAAGCATCAACCCCACAAACATATATTTTAAAGGTCCCATATTATAAAAAAGTGATTTTTTCATGTTTTTTTTTTATTATAAAGCAGGCTTAAGTCCTATATAAATACTGTGAAAGTATCGAAACACTCAATCCACAGGGAAATACACACGGCCCGTATTCAGAAACTCTGCATTTTAAACAAGCTGTCAGAATTTCTGCCCATTTGTGATGTCACAAATACACAATATTTAGACCCTTTACAAAATTTTAAATGTAAACATTCTAAATGTGTCCCAGTTTATTCCTGGTTGCAGTGTATGTGAATGTCATCAGCTGACAGGAAGTAAACATGGACCCAAGCTGTTGCCTAGCAATGCAATTATGTTGCAATTTCTTCGCAATTCTGTCGAAATGCATAAATGAAAACAGAGTGTTTCAGACAGAAGATAAATACAGGCATATTAACACAAAACACAGAATACAAGTATGAGCCTGAAAATGAGCATGATATGGGCCCTTTAAAGAACCACACCGGTGGTTTTACATGTTTAGCACATTCAGTACAAATGACTTTCTTATGTTTTACATCACAACTCACGATTTTGCAAACCATGCTACTGTTTTGTTTGTTATTCCAGGCATCCGTTGGTTTCCATATATTCCCGTACAATAGGAAAATCTTTTAGATTCTTTAAATTTGCTTGAGATGTCAATCCATCACACTGAACATCAGGTCTGCATTATTTTTTTTGTCAGTGCAGGAATGTTAGGAGGTAATGGAGTGCAGAGTTTTACAACCAGCCTGTGTGATTTATCGTTGCACTTTCATTCAGTTCTCACAAAAATCATCACAAGTGGCAGAAGACAATATATACTGACTTGTAGTCTCTGATATGGCTCTAAAAATACTGAACCCTACATTTCCCATAATGCAGCTCCACTGTCATTTGTTAGACCCTCCTAAACCAACACATTCTCACTCCCAACTTGTCAACTAACGTTTGGTCAGTGGCCCTACGCTTCAAACTATGATGCTCTAGGTACCCCTTTAGCGTCTGTTTTGGTCGTTACATGCTTAGTCACTTTTCAAAATAAACTTCCAACGTAGGCTTACTTTGTTTTTAGGTTTATTTATGCAACAACAGTACTTGGTTAGGTTAGGAAAATATTGTGGTTTGGGTTCAAATAAGTATGTTTGTTGCGTAAAATAATTAGATTTGTTATGTAATTAGTGCTTTTTAAGTTCGCATGTTATACATAGTCTAATACGTACTCAGTGGTCCTAGGCTTCAAACTATGATGCTCTAGGTACCCCTCTAGCGTCTGTTTTGGACGTGTTAGGGACGCCGTGTCAGTTTCCGCTTGACGCATGCATAGTGTCTTTTCAAAATAAACATCCTTGTTCACAGGAAACGTACAGTTTACGCTCGTTACATGCATAGTGTCTTTTCAAAATAAACTTATGTGTTCACAGGAAACATAGTTTCCACTCGTTACATGCATAATGTCTTTTCAAAATAAACTTCCATGTTTACAGGAAACGTGCAGTTTCCACTCGTTACATGAATATTTTCTTTTCAAAATAAACTTCCTTGTCCACAGGAAACATACAGTTTCTAGTCATTACATGCATAGTGCCTTTTCAAAATAAACTTCCATGTTCACAGGAAACGTACAGTTTACACTCGTTACATGCATAGTGTCTTTTCAAAATAAACCTCCATGTTCACAGGAAACATACAGTATCCACTCGGTACATGAGTACAGTCTCTTTTCAAAATAAACTTCCAATGTAGGTTTACGTAGTTTTTAGGTTTATTTATGCAACAAAAGTACTTGGTTAGGTTTAGGAAAAGATTGTGGTTTGGGTTAAAATAAGTATGTTTGTTGCGTAACATAAGTATATTTGTTACGCACTCGTTAAGTAAATAAGTTACGTAACAAAACTACAGTCAAAATAAGTCAACGTTGACTTTTGGCATCAAACAGGATAGAGGCAGCGGTCTCCTGGATGAAAGTCCTGTCTCTGTTTGACCCATCCATCCCCTCCTTCCACACACCCTATTCAGACGTTTCTCTAACTATATAATAATCAGACGCCTTAGGGGCACTGACCAAGCATCCGTATTTGAGGAGTTTGGAGTGACAATGGGTTTCCTTGCCTGGTAAATGTGTCCTCGTCTTTCAAACTTCATTCCCCAATACATAACTAAAGTCTAAAATAACCTTGATGATGTCATCAGGGCTATTTTCTCAGACTTGACAAAGCTCCTCCAGAAACACAGAAGACATTACACAATACTTTTTACAGGTTCAATAGTACTTCTCGTGATAAATAAATTGACCTTCATGTGTAAAATTGGTGGAGCGCCCAATCAAGCTGCACTATGATGCAACAATAATGGAACTTTGACAAAAAATGAATGCATACTCTGAAGAATTACACAACACAATCAAGTTTCAGTGGTCTGCTAACTTATTTTATACATTACAGAAATAAATGGAAACCAATGGTGCCTGGAATTGTAGAAAAAAAAACCCACCAAATTTGTACGTGCACAGCATGCATTTGAAAATGATGCAACATGGTAGTAGTATGTATGATAAAAACACACCCTTCAAACTGAGCTCAAGATTCAAATATCAATTTAAACAGGCTGTATTTTTGGGAAAAGTCAATAAAATTAACAAGACCTTTTGAATATTCACATTTGGTGTAATGTTGCAACTATATATGAAAAAATAATATAGAAAACTAATAAAGAAAATGCTGTTCTCAATTAAAATATTTCACTTAAACAATTTAGAGTACAGTATATGTTGTATTTGTTACTTTAAAGTTCTTAAGGTATAAGTTAAGGAGACATGGGGGTTAAAGCGGTGAAGAAATGTGAAATTTAAAGAAAATCACTTTGTGACAGAATGACATTTGAATAGTAACCATGAGTTTTGAGGTCATGAAGAACTTTTTAATATTGTGAACAAAAGAAGCTTTTTTTTCTTTTTATCAATGACAGCTGTAGAAAAAAAATATCAGTGTTCCAAAATGTATTTGCATTCAAATATGATATGTCATTGAAACTGTTGATTCCTCACTTCCCAACTTTTGTAGAGAATTGTCCATATAAGATTACTGACTCCTACACTGTAGACACAAAGTTTGGCTAATTTCTCTGTTGAGTTCCTAAAGGTACACGGAGCAGTCTAGGAACAGATGCGGTAAGAGACGGTGGACATTTGTCTAAAGATAAACAAATTAATAATGAAGGAAAGAGATTTCCACAAAGGCTTAATTCATTAAAGGTCCCATATTGAAAAAAGTGAGATTTTCATGTCTTTGCATTATAAAGCAGGTTTAAGTGTTTTATAAATACTTTTATACTATCAATACCCGTATTCAGAAATTGTGCATTTGAAATGAGCCGATTTCTGTCCATTTGTGATGTCACAAATATACAATATTTAGACCATTATACAGTTTTAAACATTCTAAATGTGTCCCAGTTTATTTCCTGTTGCAGTGTATGTGAATGACATCAGCTGACAGATTGTAAACATGGACTCAAAATGTTCCATTGAAATGCACTAAAACGGAGCATTTCAGATAGAGGGTGAATACAGGTATATTCAGGCAGACAGTATGAGGAAAATAATGTGTTTTTTGAACATTACAGCATGTAAACACATTCTAGTAGAAACACAAAATACAAGTATGAACCTGAAAATGAGCATGATATGGGACCTTTAGATGTGATTACAACTCAATTACAGAAGTAATTCCTATATTGTAATAGGAATTACTTCTGTAATTGAGTTGTAATCACATGTACCCTTTTGAATATGTCATAAATGCATTATACCTGTTCTTGTTCAATAAAGGAGATAGTCAATATGATGAATGAGAAACTTAATAATAGTACAATTGATGTACAGTAAGAACAAAAAAGGAAAACGATGTAGAACAGAGATGAATAGACAGAGGTAATTAAAACTGCATATCGCAGTGACATTTGCACCCAACACAAGCTTGCGTTTTCATAAAATAACCAGTGTAACCTCTTTTAACACACATTAATCATCTGTAAGACAATTTCTCTCTTTCAATTATGAAAGTAGCTTTACCACTCTCTCGGGATAAATGTCGAATTTAAAAAAAAAGTGAATTAAAATGATCTTAATTGTTCACTATTTCCATTTCTACTGAAACTCACGCTGTGTTCAAGTGCTGTTTTGAGAGTTCAATGTCCAAGACTCCCAAGTGCTGAGCAGTGCCTTTGCATATTAATCTGTATTTGAACTGATGTGTGTGGTACATAAAAAAAAAAAAGAATCAAGAAAGTATGAATGAGATGGTTTAATGTTGATCCCATGACAATATGAACGTTATTGTTTGAGTACTGGCCTTTGTTGTTTGGCATGATCTAACACAGTGGTTTCCAACCTTTTTTGGCTTGTGACCCCTTAAAGTGATAGTTTGAGGGTTTTGAAGTGGGGTTGTATGAGGTACTTATCTATAGTAGGTGTATTACTTACAGTAGATGATGGTCGGCGTGGCCCAGGCTCCGAGAAACAGACAGGAGCACCGGAGCAAAGCGATACAGTGCTGTGGACGGAGACGGCGGAAAAAAAATATTTTAGCCACCTATAAGAAAAGCTCACCAAAAAAGATTGATATCCGTTTAAGTGTACGCTATATTTAAAATATTTTCCTACGGTGAACTGAAATGAAAGTGAAACCCCTCCATACTCTTCTTGTAATTTTAGCCTGCTGGCTTTGGAGAGAGAATAGATAAGTTTCACTTTCAGTTTAATTCCCCATTGGAAAGTAGAAGGAAAGGATAAAGACTAAGTGGTGAAAATATTATAAATATAGTGTACATTTAAACAGATATAATTTTTTTTAGGTGAGCCTTTCTTTTTTAGGTAGTGAAAATATTTTTTTTTTCTGCCGTCCCCGTCCACAGCACTGTATCGCTTTGCTCTGGTGTCGGTGCTCCGGTCTGTTTCTCCAAACTGGGGGCACACTAACCGTCATCTACTGTAGGTAATACACCTACTATAGATAAGTACATCATACAACCCCACTTAAAAAAAACCCCAAAATATCCCTTTAAAAAGAGGCAATGTCTACTTGTAATCTATTGTTTATTCATGCTTTTTCTTCATATTGTTTATGAGAATTTGTATATGAAGAGTTTGCTATATGTTTACTGTTCATTTGTTATTTGTTATTTCTCTTTTGTTTTTACTTCATTTGTGACAAATTAAATAAATACAATACAAATTAAATTAAATAAAGTAATCTATCATCACCTGTTGCACGCTTTGGTTTGGACAGTTCCTCACATTTTAATTTAAATTTAAATTTTAAGAACATTTAGGGCACTGTAGAGATAGAATTATTCAGTTATTTACAAGACAAAAAGAGAGCATGTATCTATTTGAATGTTGTGTAGTATAATGATATGTGCTTGGGTCCAAGCCCCAGGTCGGGAACCACCACTGCAATAGACCGAAATAGGTTATTTTCCCCAGGTGTGTGTACAATATGTTTAATCTCAGCAAAATAGACAAAAATCCAGGTGTACACTTTGAGAAAATCATCATAAAGCCTGTTATGCATCCTCTGAAACGTTCTTTGCCTTTAAATTAAAAGTATTTCTTTTCTTTTCTTTCTCTCTTTTCTTTTCCAGACAACAGTAATCCTCCTGCAGTCCAGTCCACACCGTTCCACCCTCTCTCCGCTGTGTTCTTAGCTCACAGCGCCCCTTGTGGCCAGTTCCAAACATCATGCATGCCACCCTCCTACTCAAGCACTGCTTTCCAAACATTTCCCACAGCAGTTCCCCCCCAAATACACAAACCTTTCACCAAGCAACCGCGTCAGATAAGAATGTACTCTGAGGCACAATGATTTTAGAGTTAGGAGTCCGAACACAACAGCATAACTGAGATGACAACGGCAGAGAGGAGAGAGAGGGAAAAAAAAAGACAACCATCGGGTCCTTGCACATCTTTCATTGTACTGGTGAGTTAAATTACAGTGAACATATTTTTAGTGATACCATGGTAGTCCCCTGAAAGACCCCTGGAGCCTCCAAGAACAGAACCCCGCACAGGAGCCAAGACACTGCAGTAAAATGTTGGACAGAAAACACACTTTTCCATCCAACTTGAGTTTAAGTATAAAAATACTATTTCTGCTCTATTACGGAGCGGTATGATCGAAAGTATGACAGAGGAAAGGAGGAAAGATGGGGAGAGGAGGGAGAGGGAACGTTCTGAGGGGGTGGACGTATCAGATTCATATCCCCCCAGCACCACCACCACCACCACCACATCCCTTTTTTAGTTCATAACTGCCAAGGGTATTAATAATTAATGAGGACAATTCTCTGGCGTCTGGATGAGTCATACTTTCTGCTACTTGGTTTCCCAAAAGCCCCATTGGTTGGATTAACACAGAAACAGGAAATCTGAATTTTTAACCCTAAAACGGAGCAGGCATCAATGTTTGATAGGTGCCTAAAAACAGATGGAGCGATGATACCTGCTAGACAGTAAGGCCTGGGCCAAAAAAAAAAGCTTCAAAAGCTTCAAAAGTGAATGAGCAATTTTGGGAGGTTCAGACGTAGAAACAACAGAAATAGAGACAATAAAAGAACATGCTGGGGATTGTGACTTAGGCTACATTAACACAGTCAAACATTGGTAATATTACATCTCTAAATTCAGACTTTGAAACATTTTCAGAGCATCACAAGGAGATCTGAACCACAAAAACAGGACAAAATGTTTTTTAAAAAAGTGTTTAAATGAGCTTCAAATGTTTAGTTTGGCATGAGAATTTTTGCTTTAAGAGGACATATGATGACAAACTCACTTTTTCAGTACTTGGGCACATACATTTGATTATCTGGAGTGTCTACCAACGCAAAACTGTGAAATAAGACAACCCAGTCAGTTTTTTGGGGGCTGTCTAGATCAGAAAACATGTGATTCATCAATCCATTCAGATTTGTCTCCCCTTCCTATGTCACATGCAGGCTCATTAGAATATATACCGCCCACCATCGTATTTTTCTGGCAAGCCAATCAGGACAGACCTGGCTTTTTGGGAGGGGAGGCTTAAAGAGACAGGCACTAAAACGGGTGATACCTGCTAGACAATAAGGCCAAATAAAAAGCTTCAAAAGTAAGAACAATTTCGGGATGTTCGGACGTGGGAACAACAGAAGGAGAGACAAAAAAAAGAACATGCGGAGGAATGTGAATGAGGCTACATTAACAGGCAAATATTGGTAAAATTATATCTGTGCACATACATGTGGGTGTCTACCAGCCCACAAACTGTGAGATAAGACAACCCAGTCAGTTTTTTGTGGGCTGCATACAGTAGATCAAAAAACATGTGAACCAACAAGCCATTCAGATTTGGCTCCCCTAATATTTTATTGTTCAACACAGGCCATTTTGGTAGAATATTACAACAGAATAGAAACAGCACTGTGTAGGCGGACGTTTTTACCGGCGTCCGGTAGTCACATTAAGCCCAAAAATGACGGAAGCGTAGCTCTACCTACATGCTCTGATTTTGAAAAGGAACGAACAATTGATTTTCACTTCTTAGCAATATACGTTCTCTGTTATCACCCACAGCTTGAAAACTACCTTTGCAAAGTTGCACCATATTATTATGGTAAGCCAATCAGAGCAGACTGGGCTTTTTCGGGAGGGGGGGCTTAAAGAGACGGGCGCTAAAACGAAGCGTTTCAGACAGAGGGCGAATACAGGTATATTCAAACAGACAGTATAAGAAAAATAATGTGTTTTTTGGAGCATTAAAGCATGTAAACATGTGCTAGTAGAAACCCAAAATACAAGTATGAACCTGAAAATGAACATATGTCCCCTTTAAAATAAGATTTTTGCTAAAACAACAAAGTAAAAACAGAGATGGTGGAACACCTAAGATGGTTTCATGGCCTCAAGTGTAACAAGCAACAGCTTCCTTGAACTACAAACACTAAGCAAACATATATTATCCTTGAAGGGCAGCCAGTGTTTGCACATCAACAAAACAAAGTACAACATCCTGTCACTTGAGCTGGACTCTGTCCAACACTGAGCTGTCACACAATCCAACTTGTTCTGTGAAAAAGTCAACGCGGGGTATAAAGGAGTTGGCAGTTTAGGGAGGCAGAATCTTTTTTTTTTTTTTCTCTTAAAGTAAAGCAGCACTTGAAAAGCTAAAGAGGACGTGAACTAAAAGAAATAGGGGGACACAGTGCAAATAGGTGCTGATTTTAATACCTTGATTTCAACATGATTATACAAGAGAAAATTAACCAATATACAGGAGATTTATGACCGATAGAAAAATTGTATTTATTATACTTTCCAAGATACATTCTATTCATTTGTAATGTCAATAAACACTCATAATTTCAACGTAACAATACTTTTTTTTAAATAAGGACCGGATAGAGTTAAGTTGATAAAAGAATTTCCGAAATAGAACCTGTCTTGACAATATAACCTCAAACTAAATAAATTAAACAAAATCATTTTGAAGCCATCATGACCGAGCATGTTTTTACTAATATTGCACATTATGATACGATTCTGCCCAGATCTAACAATTTAGAGCTTCAATTTGATGCCTTCCTCATCCCCTCCCGCCCCCACCCCCCACAACCCCGCACACATCTCCATTCAACCATCCCAACAATTCTGGAACCATATCAAGTTTAATGCACATTTATTTTGGTTGCATAATGTTAATAAGAAAAACCTTTTACAAGATACTGTGGGAGATATAAGAATAAGGAAACTGCTTGAAACTGCACAGACTTCTATCAGGCCTCGGCTCGTCGTGCGACACAATAAAAAGGAAACATCACAGATCACATTTCACAACCCCTTGCGTCCAGCGGGTCGAGTTCTCCGGCGAGAAACAAGAACCCTTGAATCGACTCAACAGTCACTTCTTCTGGTGGCCTGAATTAGCTCTGATGCATCATTCTATCAAGTCCTTTTCCACTCTTTGTGTATTATTCTTTTTTTAAATAATACCAATAACTCTTTAAATAATCCTGCATAGAAAAATAAATTAACTATGTTGTTAAATTCTTTTTACTACGAATTGAGAGCTGACAAGGGGGAGGTGGATCACCGATTGAATTATATTAGCGGTTCGTTTGACAATTCTGGCTTGTAGTCTCTTGATGATGATGCTCCGTCGTACAGTGTGTGTGTGTGTGTGTGTCTGTGTCTGTGTGTGTGTGTGTCCTTTCGTGTAATTTACAAACCAGTCCCACAGATACAAATAATGTAAGACTTACAAAATAAATTCCAGGTTTACGCTTACATGGCAAGCAGCTTTGTAAAATTTTTTTATCCTTGGGTTTTTATCATTTTTCAGAAACAACGTCCTCTGACAGTGTGTGTGCCGTTTTAGATTTCACCCAAAAACATACAGGTACTGTAAGTAGCAATTTTTGAAGAGAAACACAACTCCATTCAGAAGACACTATATTTAACATGGCTCCGTACACAAAGAGAACGAGTCAGGAAATCATTCCCCCCCAAAAAAAGAGTTTTGCGGTGCCCTAAACGGGAGCCGTTTTAGCCTCCTACCCGGCAAAGAGCAGGTGCACTGCTACTGGTGTGTAATCCAGACAAGGTGGCAGAGAGTCTGCAGCCGACTCCAGAGGGCATCCCCAAGAACAAACAGATATCCCCGCAAATACAAAAAACAAAAAAAAAGTAGCATCCATTGAGTCACCAACTCTGTTAATCTCATCCCAGAAGCGGTGATTTTGGATACCTTCCAGAGCGAAAAGAACAACAACCGACGTGCCCTCCCCTTTTTCTTTCTTTTTTTTTCTCTTTTTTTAAACAAGGGTTGAAGACGGCGAGGTATATTCTCAAGTTTTCAACACCCTTTTGATTTGGTTGGGAAAACAAAAGGAAGAGAGAAAAAGAAAGAAGAAAGAACTAAAATAAGTACCCCATTTCAATAGCAGCAAAAAAATACTATGACTGTCTGGTTGCTTTTTTAGGGTGTCCTGTGGTATGTATGTGGGATTCATACATATAGTGGCATGGATAATCCAAAAGGTCTTTTACTGTGAAATAGATCCACGCTGATTCTAGTAATAGCTTTTTGTGGTGTGGAGCCATTTTGTCCATCTCTGCATTGGTCATTAAGGATTTCCAGAAGGCACTTTTTCGCTGTGTGTGGGAGTGTGTGTGTGTGTGTGTGTGTGTGTGGCTGCAGAGAGGGAGATGAAGACAGAAAGCGAGAGATCTTGGGGGGGTTGAATGGTGTGTGTGTGTGGCCAGAGGGGGGAGAAAGAACCAGAGAAAGGCAGATGTGTTTGGCTGTCTGTCTGCCTGTATGCGTGTCTGACTTCCTTGTGTATGTGCGTGTTAATCAATGCACTAAATCAAACATCCCCTACATTTTACTCAACGCAGTCTGCTCCTCGAGCACCTGCAGGTAATCAGGCGTTCCTTGGAGCTTGGCTTTCAGCTCGTAATACTCACTTTTCCTCTGCTCCACCACGATCTTACTGTGGTTCCCGCCTATCAGCGATGACTTCTTCATCTTTTTATCCAGCGTTTTTTCCGGGTAGCGGATCTCGTACCCGCCCATCCCTATGCTGTTGAAATCTCTTTTGCTGTCCAGGAAGTTCTGGATGAACATGCTGGGCTCCCGGTGGGGGAGGAACTCCTCCAGCTCATCGATGGTGCTGAGGCGTTTGTTGCGCTCCAGGGTGGAGAGCGAGTCTTTGTCCTTGTCGGCGCTGTTCCGGAGGATGATCTTCTGCCTCTGCGAGTCTGCGAACTTGAACCCGGCGTCCATGTCCGAGGAGCGTCCGATCCCGCAGGTGTGGCTCTTGCCGATGTGCTCGATGGTCTGGGGGATGAACGTCTCACCTCCCAAGTCGTCCCCCGGGATGGAGCCCTTTTTGCCGGATTTGTGACTGTGCCTGCGGAGCTGCAACGACATGGAGCCGCACTCCTGATTCCCGAGCCCCTCCTGCCTGCCCTGTGGCTTTTTATTCCGCCTCAGGACAAAGACTAGAAGGCAGAAGGCCACGAACACAGTGAGGATAAGCACCACGAGGATGCTGAGAATCATGATGGAGAGAGGCACGGGCCCTCCCGGCGGTGCTTTGCCGACTCCGGCAGGCGACACTGAGGTCAAAACAGGGGTGGCGCTAGTGAGGATAAACGGCGGTCTCGCCACAAGCTTAGGGCACAGGATCTCATTTTTCAAGAGGCGCAGCTCGATGTTGGAGAACTGCACAGGGGAGGCACATTTCACCTCTTTGGCAGCCACTCCATCACTTAGCTTCTCCAGCCAGAGTTTGAGGGCGACAAGATCGCAGGAACACTCCCACGGGTTCCCTTCTAGGTCTATCTGGGTCAATGATCGCAGCTGGTCCAAGACACCACTCACTGGTAGGGTCATGAAGTGGTTGTTTTTCAGATTCAGCCTGGCTAAAGAGACACCCGCAAACACGTAGGCGGGGAGACTCCGCAAGACGTTGTTGTTGAGATACAGGAGTTGGAGGTTCGGCATGGAGTCGAATGTACCCGCTAAGATTTCTTTTATGGCATTGTATTCCAAATATAGATACTGTAGGTTTGTGAGGCCCAAAAACATCTCCGGGTGTAACTGTTCAAGCTGGTTTCCATTCAAATACAGTCTCCTCAGATTAGTGAGGTTAGAAAACACGCCTTTCTGGACTGTGACAATTTGATTGCTGCCAAGATGTAGCAAATCTAGGCCCTCAAACCCTTGGAAATCAGCCGGGCTTATGTCGCGGATGTAATTTCCACTCAGGTGAAGCTTCTTGGCATTTGGGGGTTTGGGAATGAGATCACCTAAACTTTTAATATTCCTCTCCTGACAGCTGACGCTGATGCCAAAGTCAGAGGGGTGGGCTTTACAGCTGCAGGGCTGTGGACACAACAAAGGAGGGGTCCGTGTCTGAAAGGAAACAATCTGGTTTATTCCTCCAAAAGGGGGCAAACCGGCCACAATACCATTACCGTAAATCTTCGAAGAGTCCGTGGTTTTTGGCGTTTTTGTGGCTACGGGAGCCACAGTGGTAGGGGACATTTTGGGAGGCGACTGCCCGTTATCGGGCGGCGCGGGCGGCATCTGAACATCAAAGTCACTTCCTGTTCCCATGGGACAAAGCTCCTGTTTGTTGGTTTCTTTCAGGAGCCTCCCGTACAAGTCACTCGGTGTTTCGCATATGGCCTCGCCGATAAAAATATTATAGGGCATGTTTTCAAGCCATGCCTTGAGAGGTGCTAAATCACAGGTACAGTTCCAGGGGTTGTCGTCCAGCTGAAGCTCTACGATGCGCCCAATGTGCTCCAGAACCCCCAAATAAGGAAGCTTCTGGATCCTGTTCCCCCTTATATCCAGGTGTGTGAGCGAGGCAAAGCGAAATATGTTGTCAGGAAGTGCCTGTATGAGATTATCATTCAGGATGAGCACTTTTAGCCGGTGCAGTTTGTTAAACGCTCCCTTTTCGATGTACTTGATCAAGTTGTAGTCAGCCTGAAGGTATTCCAAGTTCTCTATCCCTTGGAAAGTGTCCGCTCGCAGCACCTTTAACTCATTATTGTTCAGGTGCAGCTGCTTCAACGCGCTCATCCCCATGAATGCTCCACCTTCCACGTTCTGCAGTTTATTGTTCCCCAGCTGCAGCGACACGGCGTGGGTGAAGTTGAGGAACGAGTTAGGGTAGAGTATGATCAAGAAGTTGTTCTGGAAGTTCAGGTGGTAGAGGGACGAGGCCGGCGGGATGAGCTGCGTGGGCCGGTAGACGGTGATCTTCTCGCAGTTGGCGTACAGCACGTTCTCCACCGACATGCAGGAGCAGGCGCTGCAGGTCTCGGCCATCAGGTCCGAGGTGGACGGGTCCGCCGTCTGGGGTCCGTCCGACATGGAGGGGGAGGAGAGGGAGGAGGAGAGGGAGCCGGAGATGGAGGAAGAAAAGGCTGCCAGCAGGAGTACGAGCAGCATCTCGCCGGTTAGAAATCCTCCCCCAGTAAACCATTTAGTAACCTTTGGAGAGAGAGAAAAAAGACAGGTGCGTGCACAAACATTCACACACACACACACAGGAGTACATATGTGCAAACACAGAGACGCATGTGCACACACACACACACACACACACAGAAAGCAAACCATCAAAATGCATATTTGATATTGATTATACTGCAATCTTTTATACATTTTTGAAGTTTTCCGGGTTGTAATTTTGCCTTTAAATGTAAATATGCAAGTCGTCGGGCTAGTGGGGCACATTTCTAATTATTGCACTTTTTTTTATTGGAATCATTGCAGCGAGCAGCTTTAGCCTTGACACAATGATTCACCCCTAATCATTGGACTACAGATTATTCAGTACTGCAGGAAAAAAGAAACCACATGCTCTGGAAATTACTCAAACCCACGAACTGCTGCACATCTTATTCCGACATCCGAAGCGTGAAGCATCGTCTCGGAACAAAATGTCTAAGACAGCAAGCACGACTAATATTCTTCACCTCTCAGCATAATCCAACATAATCAAAGTCAAACGGCTGCAGTTCTCTTTTTTCGTGGGGGTCTCATTTGAAGCCAGCAAGCAGCCGCACCACCACCACCACCACCACCACTAAGCAGCACATTCAGGTTATTTAGGAAAGCCAACTGTGAGAGCAAGGGGAAGTGGAAGAATTGGGACTGTGCCCACTGCTGACATATTGAGAGGGGTTTTGAGCGACACGCATTTATCACACAGATTTAAAACACTTGTTTTCCATATTTGACACCAAAAAGGAAAAAAGATCCTCAAATCTATAAATCAGGTCATTTTTAAAGGATGAAATAGATTTTTTTAAAATAGACTTACCCAAAGCTGAGGTGGTAATGAATGCGGCTCCCTCTGGAGACACGGGGCAGCATTGGTGAGACATGGATGGAGACAAGCAGTCCTCCCAGCAGCAGCTGTAGTAGAACAGCAGACAGTTCTAGGGGCGCAACAAGGTTTTCCTCCAGCCCCCTATATCCCCATGTAGGCTACTGTAGATCAACCCGAGCCAAGCAAACTGGCGGGGGTGCGGTGGAGATGGAGAGAGGAGAGAGGAGGAGGAGGAGGAGGAAGAGGAGGAGGGAGGTGGAGGGGTGGTGGTGTTGGGGGGGGGGGAGCTCCGATTTCACCCGATGCGTCTCTTGCTGACGGGCTCCTCTTGCTTGGAAAAATCACCTCTCTGGTCGGTCGGTCCCCAAGGTGGTTGTACTACCTCCATGGGAGAGCATTCATTAGGTTGCAGGAGAGACAGAGAGAGAGAAAGAGAGAGAGAGAGAGAGTCTGAGAGAGAGATAGAGAGAGATGCAGACAGCTTTTTAGAGATCTTGACAGCGCGTCCGGCGACTCCAAGGCGTGAAAAAAGGCGCAAGGCGGTCGGTGATGCGGTGAAATAAGTCTGTCATTCTTGGAGCTTTTTTTTTTTTTTTAAGGGGTGAGACTGGAGAAGGAGGAGGATGGAGAAAAATGGGAGAGAGAGGGAGAGGATGGCCAGCACTGTGCGTCTGGCTTTCAGCTCGGCTCAGCAACCCCCAACCATCCGATGAATAAATACTGGTTTGTTTCAGCCGAAGTTGCGCACAGGGAGAATAAGGCTTCTTCAGAGGAGGGAAGCAACACAAACGCTCCCATCAGGGTATGTTATTCTCCATCGAGGCAGCATAAATCCAGCACTTTGCTCTGAGCCATCCGCGAGAAAACAGTTGTTTTCTCTTCAGTTTTATTTGCAGACGGCGGCGGCAGAAGAAGAAGAGATGCTTATTTCTATCGGGAGGTGATTTATCTTCTGAAAAAAAAGGACGGATGTTAAAAGATGGTATAGAAGCTCCTCTCCCGGACGCATTAAAAAAAAAGCGGACAGAGAGAAACAAGAGTCCGGACAACAGAAACCCGGTGCGTAAAACTGAATAATGCAGTTCTTCAGCCTTTAGTCCGCTGCGGTGAGGAGAGAGTGAGGAGCTGCTGGACAACTCCGAGCTTCCATCCGTCCACGGGAAGAATAAATGTCATGTGAATAAACTTGGAAGAGGGAAATGTATGTTTTTAAAGCCCAAAAAATATCCAGAAAATTAAAAGTAAAGGACGGCGAGCTTGCGTTTTTCTTCCACCCCCCCTCCTCCTGTAAGACAGAACAGTATCCGTGTCCGTCAGGCGCACAAGTCTGCTGGCTCCTTCTGCAGCCGCATTCACCAGCTACCCACACGACTAGAGGAGGAGAATGCAGAGATGTGGAGAGAGAGAGAGAGAGGAGGGAGGAGAGAGGGAGGGGAGAGAGGGAGGATTGGGAGAGAGAGAGAGAAAGAGAGAGAGGAAAGGAGGGTGGGGGGGTCTCTCACATAGACCGAAAATGAGGAACTTCAGACCTTGAAACAGATCCGTTATTTGGAGCGCACACTTTAATGTCTGTATTTCTGACACTTTATTACAATCTTCTAATTAATTATCCTTTTATTATTATTTTTGGGGGAAATTTAAAGACAAGGAGGCTCTAGAACCTGTTTTATCTTTGCTCCATGTGTAACCTCCAAGGGGATCAAAGATGTTTGGTGGGGGGAAAAAACGCTTTACCTGCCAAATCGTCGCATTGGACATGACTTGCGCACGGCTTGAGCGCGTCCACGAGGTCCGATTGGAGAGAGAGAGAGAGGGAGCGAGAGAGAGAGAGTGTGTGTGTTTAAAACCGGCCACGGGAGCGCGCCTTGTGAGCGGCATTTTAAATAGAAGAGAGAGAGAGAGAGAGAGAGAGAGAGAGAGAGAGGAGGAGAAAGAGGAGGAGAGGGGGTTATTATTCAAGAGTGCTGCAGTCAGACGGGCTGCAAGAGGGGGGCGGAGGAGGAGGTGGGAAATCAGTCAATCAGAGGCTCATGCGGTTCACATTTTCCCTCTCTGTGTGTTTTGCAGGAGAGAAGGGAGGATCGGAGCAGAGAGGAGGAGGAGAGGAGGAGAGGAGATGGATGGAGCAGTGATAGAGAGGAGAACCAGAGCGCTCAAAAAGGTACTGCTACTGCTTCTAATATCATTTTTTTCTCTATAGGCTCCTTGAAATGAGTGACAACATGTTATCTGTGTGTCCATCTCTCTCTGTTTTATTTATTCATGTGGGATGAGTCCCGCGCGCTGAGTGTATAGTGGCCGCATGGCGCAGCGCCCGCGTTCTCGTCCACACGCAGCTGACACCCCCATGGGAGAGAAAAGGGAGTCGGACCTGAAACCTGACAGCGTTCGGGCCTCACCGGAAGCGTCACCTCTGGTTTCCTCTTGCAACAGGTGACCGAGCCAAGTGACGCATACAATAAGCCAGCGAGGGCTGGAGAAAGGGCGGATGGAGGAGTATGGATGTCACCCAACACCACCAACACCAACCAGCCCCAAGGCATGCTTAATGATGATGCTGCTGCAGCCACAAACTGAACAGATTGAAAGCTGTGTATAGGTGTGATTAACCTCTACATCATTTCAAAATAAAATATGTTACAAGTATTGAATACAGACATACTTTGGTTTTTAGTAAAAGCAGTATTTCTCTCTGTCCTTTGCAACTAAAATCTTTGATTTTGAAAATCTAGAAATATTTAACTAGTGATGTAAACAACCATTTTCTACATGCAGAAGCGTGTGTGGCATGTTAATACAGCCACTAAAGCTACCCTCAAAACTGAACAAATTGAAAGTTGTGAGTAGATGGGATAAACCTCTACATAATTTCAAAATAAAATGTTACAAGTATTGAATACAGGCATAGTTTGGTTATTAATAATGACAGTATTTCTCTCTGTCTTTTGCAACAAAAAAATCTGAATTTTAATGGTGTTTGGCACAATATTTCTATTATTTTCTAATAGTACATTACTATTTTATTGTGAAAATCTAGAAATATATAACTACTGATGTAAACAACCATTTTCTACATGCAGAAGCGTCTCAATATAACTTGAGGACCCAGGGCTACCGACATTTTGGAGGCCCTCCCCTCCCCTCCCTTCACAATATGCTGTGGCAAGAGCAATTCAGCACACCCCCGCACCCCCCCCATCGATAGACAGCGACAAATAGTAAACAGAGTGTCCTCCTAATCAGCAAACACAATATGAAACTCATCAATATAAGACAATTTTAATCAATTAATCAAAAACCCGCAGAGAACCATGTAAAACCTGGTATAAAAACGGTTATTGTCTTACCTTCAGAAGTGCTTTCTCCTGTGTAAGTAACGTTATTCGTGTCATTTTTGTGTATGTTGTTTTCCTGAATTGTCTTCCAGCTTTTAGGTGGTTAAAACGATCAGGTATGTTTGCCAATATGGAGTAATAGATATGTGAGAGAATAGCATAACATGTTGCCCTGAGGTGTCATAGTCTGGCTTGTTTGACGTGTAGCGCTGTCCGTGGTGCTGATCACGCAACTGTTACGATGTCGCTGTTTTAATGACATTGTTTTGCACTAATAACCGACCAAGGCAAGGTAAGGAGAAAAAAGCTAGTAAGTAGACATTGAGTTGGAATTGTTTAGTCAAACTGCTGTTTCAGAGGTCATAAATTGGACTTTCCTGCTTAACGAAGTACACCGCTACATCCTGTTTCGAAAAGGTTTCATGCATAATCACGACCCTGACGCCCAGGTCAGAAATAATATGCAGCATTTCTATGACACACGTGTCTCTAATGCATTATAGATATACTTATAACGTGTTATAATCTGCCTGTAGTACTGTATAATTCTAGTTATAAGCACTTATACATATCCATAATGCTTTTTAACAATAATTATAACACATTACAAAGCATTTTATAATGACTTATTGAAGTCAAGTACCATAATACTTCATATATGCTGGTCACTCAGCAAACAACGGCCACTTATAATCATATTATAACTGATTATAATGTATTACAACTATGATAATTATAACTTTATAACTCATACTATTATTATGAGTGACTAGCAAGTATGAAGTATTATGATACTTGACCTTACGAGTCATTATAAAATGCTGTTGTGATTATTGTTATAAAGCAAATGCGGACCAGATAGGGCTGGACAATTAATCGGATATCACGTTTTGGGCTTCCCACAATTACATGATCGAATGTGATAGTGACATTTCAAAATCGTGCTCTGCTCATAGAAATTTTCAAACAGACTTTTTGGGTCCTGCTGCTGCACGGCCGACCTACCAAGTCTACTTTAGAAGATAAGGTTTTGCAAATTGCAAAAACTTGCAAAAACTCTCGCGAGACTTGCTGCCCGACGACTTATCCTGATCCTTAACTATTCCAGCTAAATTCTTAATTAACCACCTCACGAGAGTTTCGCCAATTTGCGTGTTACCTTTTAGACACGACCCACCCTACAGTAACAGCATGTGAACAACTTTCTTGAATGTTGTGGCTGCACTCCAGTATAGAAGAGTAATATATAACAGAGAACGGATGCAAAGCAATAATACACTGAATTCAGGTTATTTTGATGCAAATATTTGTGAAAGCAGTAGGGCTGTGTATTGGCAAGAACCTGGTGATACGATAGGTATCAAGATACAGTGGTTACAATTCTATGGAAGTTTTTATTGGACTTTAATAGTTGTAATCCATAGAAGACAATCCACATATGCGTATATATCACAATACAAGTAAACCTATAACATTTTTATGTGGGATTAAAATACGTGTTAACAGAGTAAGTTACGCGTATTTGCAAATCGCCCTTTGTTTTTGTGGATGTGACTTTACACAACACAAATACAAAAATACGTTTGTGGGTAGTGAAATATTTGTAGATCGCGGTACACATTTGTGGATTGTCTTCTGTGGATTACAACTATTAACGTCCAATAAAACCTTTTTTTTCCATCTTAGAAAATGAAATGAGCTATACAGTACCACTCTATTGCATTATGTTTGACTGAAGTCATATCACCAACTCATGTTAATCAACATTTAAAGGTCCAATATCATGCTCATCTTCAGGATCATACTTGTGTTTTGGATTTCTACTAGAACATGTTTACATGCTTTAATGTTCAAAAAACACATTATTTTCCTCATCCTGTCTGTCTGAATATACCTGTATTCACCTTCTGTCTGAAACACTCCGTTTTAGTGCATTTCAACAGAATGGCAATGGAACTGCGTTGCTAGATAACAGTTTGGGTCCATGTTTACTTCCTGTCAGGTGATGTCATCCACATACACTGCAACAGGAAATAAACTGGGACACATTTAGAATGTTTACGTTTAAAACCGTTAAATGGTCTAAGTATTGTAGATTTGTGACATCACAAATGGACAGAAATCCTGACGGCTTGTTTCAAACGCCCAGTTCCTGAATACGGGCTGTGTGTATTTCTCCGTATATTGAGCGTTTTGATACTTTCACGGTATTTATATATATCACTTAAACCTACTTTATAATATAAAAGACATGAAAATCTCACTTTTTACAATAAGGGACCTTTAATGTGATTAATTTAACTGCAGATGTTCATTCTCTTACATTAAAAGGTGATATTTGTGTTCTGGAACAGCTCATCGCTGAATGTAATGTATCATATTTAACTGAAACTCTATCCATTTCCTGTTTGACAGACACATTAAGCCAGACAATTCTCCCCTGCACAAAAGAGTACAACACATTAAGGGAAGCATTGTAAATGTATTCATGATGATTTTGTGTCTTCCTTTGATACGATCCCCTCCGCTCTACGAAAGCCAGCTGGTAATTAAGGACTCTTCAAACTGCAAGTTATCATGTTTTGATAGAACATCTATCCTCAATTATTTCTCATTCAGCTGAATCCTGCAGCCTTCTAATATAGTTTATTCTAAAGTATTTATGACAAAAAAAAAACACTCACTGGAATGATTGATTCACAGCGATGCATGCAAACCGGGGTGTGGTTGAGTTCTTCAAAAAGTAGCCCCGCCGTCACCTGCGTGAAAGCAGCAAAATCAAACATGACTCCTCCAAAGTCTCTCCAGTGTGTGTAGATTAATACGCGGGGGCTGCGAGTGTGTGCTGATATTTGACAGTCTTGGACATGTTCCTGCACTGGCTGTGAGTGGCCTGAGGGAAGCAGGCCTACTAGAGAATGAGCCAGACAGTTGGCACAAGCCTCTGCTTCCGTCTCAGCTGTCGTTGGTAGTCTGGCCATGTGGCTGAGACACTGCTTCCTGTGTCCAAACACTGGAAAAAAAACACAAAAAACTTGAATCTCATGTGCTCTAATCCCATTTGTTGGATTAAAAATAAAGCATGTTATTATGTGTTTAAACAGGGATTTGTGTGTCGCACACCCTCTCGTTTTGCTCTTGTTTTGTCCCCCTGCAGCCACTGTGAATGCTGGGAGTGCCTCCTGTAGCTGAGGGTTTTTTTAGTGTTTGATGTGTCGCCCCCGTCTGGTCACAAAGGTAACTGCAGCGCATTCAGGAGACATGTACTGTAGGTAGGTAAGGCTGCTCAGGTGAGGCCCTTTCAATCTGTTTGCTCATTTTAATAACGTCTCATGGATTCTTTTTTTTCCAGCAGCGTGGCACATCGGCACGCTCACTGATCAATGGCTCGGGCCTGTTTGGATCACAGACACCTGTTGTCCTGCTGCAGCTGTTTGCCAGCAGCAGCACTGATGCAAAACTAATACGGATGGCAATCTGGTATTAGCAAAGAAAGACAATTTAGTTCTCTTTTACAGAACAAATAAAAAAAATAATATGTTTCTCCCATTTTTCTTTTATTTCTTTACAATTCTAATGTACAAATTAGTGGGGAAACATATAGGAATGTTATTTTAAAGGTTCTTAATAATAATTTAATCAGTGTTTCTAAATCTGATTTATTCCAGAGCAGGGCTTGAAGTGGAAAGTGCCGGTACTCCCCTTATTCACATGTTGGTAGCATGTGTACCGGCCGGTAATCTCTTGCTCCTATTTATTTATGTTTTATTTCTTTAAGCACGTTATACTGTGTCAGTCATAATCAGCTGTGGTTTTATTGTTATTATTATACTTGGGCTTTGCATCTTCTATAGTAGGCCTATGATACTCCAATAATATTCACACTGGAACATTGTAGGGTTAAGGTGGTGTGTGTGTATATATAGTGTTAATACTTAAAGTGCTTTCCTTTGTTATTTTTAGTATCGTTCTATAATATATTATGGGATGTATATAGGCTGGAATCAACAGCAGGGTCCTTCCTCAAGAAAATTTGAAGGTTTTTGTCTTAAAACTATGCAATTCTACATCATTTCGGACCATTATTATTACTAGTTACAGGATTATTTTTATTATTTATCACAGCCTTTGTCTGAACATTCGTTTTTTCTTCTATCAAATCACATTCTATGAATTCTATTCTATAAATCAAAAGAGCAGATTCAGAACTCTTTTAAATAATGATTCATTAGTTGTATTTGTTCACAAATTTTGAAAAAGTGATGAGGAAAAGTTCACTCGTTATTTTACAAAAATGACGTGAACATTGTATCGATAAATTACAGCACTCACGTTCTCAACCACCACCCCCACCCATCGTGGAATATTTTGCCACTAACAATTAGATCTCAGGTCTCTAAAGACCCATCTCTTTTCTACCTCTCTTAATTATCATCATGAAGACATGTCCGACCACCAGAGGTGTCAAGTCTCAAGTCTTTGCACTCAAGTCCTAAGTCAAGACTGATAAACTTTGAGTTTCAAGTCCTAAACAAGTCATTATGCACTCTTCACCAAATGCTATGCCATTTTAACAACAGCGTAATAATGTATTCAATTTACAAAAATCATAAATGCTTTTAACATGTGTACAGTATATATTTGTTAAAACAAGTACGACTGAACTTAATAATAAAAAGTGTCGACTTGCTGGAAATGAGTATTGTTAATGTTAATTGATTCAGGAAATGATTTGAATCATGCACACACCTTTAAAATAACATACGTTTTAATCATTGGCTGTGGGGGAAGGTGTCAAGTATTTTCAAGTTAAAAGGCTCAAGTCAAAGTGAAATCACGGGTCATTGGTGTAAAAGTCCAAGTCGAGTTGCAAGTCTGCTTTTATTTTGTCAAGGTGAGTCTAAAGTTTGTGTCACGTGACTCGAGTCCACACCTCTGCCGTCCACACGGTGGTTTTTGTATGTATTTTATTTGGTTGTACAACACTGTTGTGTCAAGATTGAATCAAGATATTCTAATTATCGTATTCATGTCTGCGTTTCTATTTTGATCATTCCTGTGTTTTTATTTAATTTCTTATTACAGCACTTTGGTTAGCATTTGTTTTTTCTTTTTTTAAATGTGCTCTAAAAATAAACTTGACTTGACAGTTTCTTGAATCTCTCTAAACAACATCTTCTGACGGGCCCAGCTTTGGAAAATCCAGATGACAGAAAAGAAAAGGTGATAAAAATGCTGACGTACCCGTCTGAGTCACCTTCAGTTATTAGTGCGCTCACGGCAACTAGCTGAAGGAGCAGCAGTGACGTATTGGTGGACTTTAATTTGCCTTGACTTTCCCCTCTCAGGCTATATGCAGGACAGTGCCCAACCCTCTGACAGGCAGAGGTTGACCTCTGCACATTATTCGGGAAAAAAATAAAACCCACTTAATCTATATATTCTACACTCAATATTGTCCTAAATGACACTATAAGTATAAATCAAGGATTTTAGCTAAGATGTACATATAATGTATGGCAGTGATTCTCAAAGTGTGGTCCGCGGACCCCCAGGGGTAATTCACTATAAATTATAAAACTGCTGTATCATTAAAAGTGTATATCTACAGATGGGGACCATTTGAAGCAATAAAACAAGCATATTTACTTCCACCCACGTTAGCTTTGGGCCAATAGAAATTCTCGATATG
The DNA here is from genome assembly GCA_916701665.1 of Sebastiscus tertius. NCBI lineage: Eukaryota > Metazoa > Chordata > Actinopteri > Perciformes > Sebastidae > Sebastiscus > Sebastiscus tertius. Next base: position 29,980 of record CAKAOH010039268.1, on the reverse strand, counting down.
ATTGTGACTATGCCAGTCTCGCTACTGTTTATTTTCTGAAAGCTTTTAAGATCAGCTACTTGAAATGTAGGCTGTATATAAATAGATATTGTTAAATAATAAATGCTGTCAAGTTGAGTCCACATACAATTTGAATAAAATCACCCTCTGTTTAACAGTATATGAATGGTATTAACATTCAGTGTTTCTGTTTTTCACTATGAAACAGATCGTATGAAGTATTTATGTTGAAACTTTTAGAATACAAACAGTTCCAATTGCATCTAAGAGAGCAAATGGTAGTACCCATTATGGTTGATTGGTGTTAAAAGGAGGTCCTTGGAGAATTGTCTCCCCTGTAAGGGGTCCCTGGTCCCAGAAACTTTGTTGATGTATGGTGTCTATCAACAACATTTTAATGTGATTTTAAGTAAGGTATTGATGTTAATAATAATAACTAGAATGGCACTCGGAGAGCGCAGACCTCTGCCAAGATGCCCGAGTACGATTGCCCCCTCCTCTCTGTTCAGCTTGCGCCATCATCCTCGTGTATTTGTGTTTATGTTGAGATCAGCTGTACGTAGCGGAGCATCGTAAAACACTTCATTCAAACTGGACAGAAACAAAATAAAACTCACCTAAACCGTCGTTACTCTTTCCAACAATCGCCAAGTGTGCTTTGGTCGAACTCAAACTCTAATTTCACAGAGTTTAATGTAAAAAAAACGCCGAACCTACAGGTGACAATGACAAATATTGTCCAGAAACTGTCACAGGTACTGCATTTAGTATAAACAACAGCAACAACAGCTGTCAGTGTGTCAGTGTGCTGACTTGACTATGACTTGCCCCAAACTGCATGTGATTATCATAAAGTGTCTGTAAAGAGGAGACTTGTGGGTACCCATAGAACCCATTTTCAGTGACATTTCTTGAGGTCAGAGGTCAAGGGACCCCTTTGAAGATTGAATTTGAACCGTTTTTTCTTGCCAAAATTTAGCGACATCAATGGATTCCTCGGGTTTTCTAGTTTCATATGAAACCAGTATCTGAGCCCGCTACAACCTAAAAATCTCGAAGACATTAGTAGCGTTACTTTAACTTATTTTAACATCCACACACTTTTTTTATATTGGTTGTCAGGACCAAAGGGAAAATCCTGTACAGTAATGAAGTATAACGCAGTAACACAGTGATGGAAAAATGAGGCCTGCACCAGGTGGAAGGCGTCCTCGACAGTCGTTTTTAGCCCACGGTAAATCTAGTCTCAATACAACACGATGATCCAGTGAAAAGAGGCCTGCCGTCTTTCATTCTGAGGCCTGGCCTGCAGTTTATGAAGGTCTAATGTAAGCAGTAAAGATGGGCTGAACATGATGTAGTATTAAGAGCACCACAGATTTTTACAGCTTGAAGCTGTAAATTTGCGGCTGGTGTCGGCGGTGTAATGGAACACGGTGTTCTAGAAGTGCAGGTGAGAATATGACTGCAGTCAGTGTTTGTCCATGTTCATGAAAACACATGTTACAGATCTGGGAGGGATTTTAGACACTGATCTTAATGTTATTTTAACATTATAACAGAATTGTTTCACCCTTAGGAACATCTGCAAAATTAGTCCATTTTTAAATCAGAAGAGCGACATTGATGCATGCTTTTATTACAAGCCGCTTCGATTATTGCGATTATCTGTTTTTACTAGTCTCCCTAAATCTCCACTGCCTGTCTTATAGAAGTTCCTAAAGTGTCCCACAAGACATCTGGTGAGGCTGCTTCCTGTTTTATAACCCTACACTGTGAAAAACCCTCCCCTTGGATCTATGAGCAACAAACTTCCTTGGAATCTTTAAAATTATAGACCTATCTCTTTACTTACCAATGTTAATGTTTTATTGTATTGTGATCAAACTGTTTTTGTTTTACTCTCACTATTGCTATTGCTTGTTATTGTTTATTTGTTGAGCACTTTGGGCAGCACTGTCCCTCCATATTTTGGTATATTTACACAAGTCAAACTTTATGATGTCATACATTTTAGCAATTGGAAAAAAATAATATTGCATATACCATAAGTATAATAGTCTACTACACAAATGCACAGCATCCAAATAAAATTAAAACATGTAATACAAATAATACTAGAACCTACCTCCGCAAAGGTGCGTGACTTTAAAAACAGATCACAGCTCACAGCTGGCGGTATCGTGAGATGGTCAGCTTGTTATTAACACAGAGTGTTTCCGTGTAACGTATCGGCGGATGCCTCTCTCATTCAGCAGCCTTGTTATGTCTGTATGACGTTGCACTACGTTGTCTCTCGTCCCGTCATCTACCGTTTCTTCTTTCTCACCGCGGACGGCCAGCAGGTCCCGCACATACCTCCACAAACATCCATAGTGTTACGTTACAAGCGTACTTTAACCCAAACCATGATGTTTTTTTCTAACCCTAACCAGGTGGTTTTGTTGCCTAAACCTATCCACCACCATTTTACAACACGTGTTATAAGACCTAGCAAGACACAGACACAGCTTGGCTCGTTGGTCAAGGGGTATGATTCTTGCTCTGGGTGCCAGAGGTCCTGGTTTCATATCTCGGACGAGCCCCCCTCCCAGTTCCTACTGTCTGAGTGACTGCATGTGTCCTTGGGCGAGACACTGAACACCAAGTTGCTCCCCAGGTACTTTACAGCAGATTGGTTAAATGCTGAGGTCAAATTTTATGTACGTATATGATGAATAAAGTTAGAATAAAGTTTTGTCCTCATATGTAGTGTCACTCTCTGCTTGCTCTCAAAATGACTCAAAACAGAAGGTGGAATGAAGGTGTTGCATGTGATATCTTGTGTATATGTAGGTCAGGTCAAAAGCAGGACCTGGTATCAGATAAGGGGCACAGATCACACTGTGACAATCAATCACAAGTGTGAGTGTCGCTGACCTAGACACGGATTATCTTTAGCAGCGCTCCCTCTGTACTCGTGACTCAGAACCCTGCTGGTTGTCTCTCTAGATTTCCAAATAGGGACTGATTTACATGTCCTGGGGCAAATGGTGAATGCAATTTACTGGTTAGACAGAAAACCAGCAGCACTAAGTGGTTCTAATGTGTAATGTCAGTAAACATGGCAGTATTGATACCAGCCTTTCCAAGTAAACATGAAACATGTCTCCTCGATATTGATCGTGGGCACCCTGAGGTACAGATACCCCTGATGGGGTAGGGAATCACTGCACTATAGGGCACTAAATGTGTATTAATCCGCAGCTGAAAATAGTCCAGTGGGTAGAAATGGACCAAATATGATTAAAAAAAGTTCCTTTTTATAAAACGGTGACTATATCCTGACAGTAGTAAATGAGACAGGTAATCTGGAATATATACAGTATATATATATATATATATATATAACATTCATGTTCTACTGTTTGTTTGTTTTTCCAATTAAAGTTTGGTAGGGAAGTAATTGGTCTGGCAGCATTTTTTCTGGTGTGTTATATATTGTTGCAAATTACAAACCTAATGTTTAGGAGACAGGGTGGCGAGATGATTAACAGGATAAGAAGGAGAAAAAAAAACCCAACTTATTTCTGCTATTTATTAGTAGTGCTAGTATTTTCTTTTCAGACTACTGTTTCTGTAATATTTTTTTTGCTTTTTCCTGGATAGTTTGACCCATTCAGCTCTAAATTATATTCACATTTAACAATTGAAAGAAGAAAAGTCACTTTGGTTCAGCAGCTCACACCTCAGACATATAAAACACGCAATGTAGACGTTGCCTCTTTTTAAAAGGGGTCACAGGAGAATGGAATATTGCTTAATGTACACCTGGTTGACAGAATAAAATAAAGAATATGAAGGCCTGCTTAAGATCCCTGAACCCTGCTTAAGACTAGACCACCTGTGTCTGTGGTGTGGAATGCATGAATACTGATGGGATGGCTGAGATTGAAGCCTCGCTGACACAAATTGGTGTCAGATTTACGACCGTAGAGAGTTGGAAATGTCAGATTTAGTGTTTTTTTTTTTCATCTTTTCACACTCTCATCAAGAACCAGGTCTGTGTCAAAAATGACAATTGTGCCTCTTTTACGTGCAGCCTAACCCTATCTGTAGGGATGTACTTACTGCACCTCTCCAGGCTACCAAAACCCTAACAACAAGATAAGCAAGGACTCTTAAAGCGGCAGTAGGCAGTATATCTGCATCACTGGGCAAAAAATTCCATAACAACTTTTCAGCATATTGTAATTCAAGTGTTCAAGACTTCTGCTCCTCATCATGGCTCTGTTTTCAGGCCTTAAGAAAAATCTAGCCTTTGATGGGAGATTTTGGCCAATCACAGGTCACTTCAGAGAGAGAGCATTCCTATTGGCTGTTCATTCAATGGAGCACTTCTACAGGCTAAACCCAAACCCCAAAAAATAAGATAAGCAAGGACTCTTGAAATACTTTCCACATGAGACACGTTATGATCAGTTGAAAATAATTTTTAGCATCAGCTTTTGGCGAGCCAAATAAAGTGTGACACTTATTTTGGGTGTAATAATCCGGGCAGAATTATCGCATGCTATCAGCACTGCGGGACAGCTTTAACCCTGATAGTGACACCCTGTTCTGAGCCGAGTGTGCAGCCCATTACTCTCTCAACCAGCGACGAAAGGAAAATGAATGCTTACAATGCCGGCTGGTTTTACATAAATCGGCAGTGTTTGATAGCTCATTATTTATTTAGCAGCGTGCGCCGCGGAATGAGGTGCTACCCCATTTATAACAAACAGCTGAGGTGTACAGAGTGTGTGGAAATATGCAAACACAGAGACGCAGGGACTGTTTAGTGTCCCAGAGAGAGAAGGGGACATGAGATGAGCTGCTACCTTACAGTTTTTGTTTTTTTTTTACAATTGCTAAAACAACAATTTTGGAAAGTAGGGCCCTCTTTGTCAAAACTCAACATACACACAAACCAAAAACATTTACAAAATACTAAATATCTTGCATCTCTTGCAAAAGAAAACACTTTATTCAGAACTATGTAAACTCTTCTAAAAATGCACCTGATTTGACTCTTATCAGGCCATTCCATAGGCCACTATAAGCACCGTAGATGTGGGTTGTAAAAGTGAAAGTGAAACTTAAAAGCAACACGTTCTAACACATTGTTTAACTATATGGAAAAAGGCTTCTCTAGGTTTAGGCAACACAATTACCATGTCAATAGATGATAAAACCTACTATTGGGTGTAGTAAATGTTCAAAACTTTCTGCACATTCAAAACATGTCCCACATCTGTGTTCTCTGAGAAGTCGAGAATAAAACTGTGATATTTTGAAGAAAAACTTGTAATATTACCAGAGTAAAGTCGCAATTTAATGAGAATAAAGTCAAAAAATAAAAAAAAAAATCAACCTGCCCTGTAGTCTGCTGAGCATGATGTTATTGCTCTGCTGTTAGTATTCCCTTCAGACCGTCTGACAGACACACAACCCCGTTTGGGACTCTGGTCTCTGGATGAGACGGAGTTTATGGAAGCAGCTGTGCGCGCTCGGAGTGCAACGCAGCTGATGAAATGATCATCATCAGTTGTAGACAGCAAAGATAACATCAAATAGCATTAAAGAACAGAGAATCAATAGTTTTTCATAATATCTTCTAATAGCATACTGTGCATATATCACAAAGTACGATCTTAGTTTTCGTAGAGTTTTTGAGTGTAAAGTTTTTTGTAAGGTGTCCTTGGGTGTCCTGAAGGGCACCACCAAATAAAATGTATTCTTCTTCTTGTTTATTATTATGTTTTGGCAACAAAACTATGATAACCACCACAATTAAGTTTACACAAAAAAAAACTTAGTTAGGTTTAGAAAAAAAAGACCATGGTTAGGCTTAAAATAAGTATGTTATCTAAAAAAAGTAAAATATGTACATACTGGGGCTGCCAATCCATTAAAATATTTAATTATGATTAATTGTATGTTTGACCGTGATTAATTGTGATTAATCGCAAATTCATCACAATTTATTTTACCTGTTCAAAATGTACCTTAAAGGTACTTAAAAGTATTTAATACTCTTATCAACATGGGATTGAGAAAATATGCTTACTGGAAAGCAATTAACAACACACAACAATGACAAATATTGTCCAGAAACCCTCACAGGTACTGCATTTAGCATAAAACAATATGCTGAAATCATAACATGGCAAACTGCAGCCCAACAGGCAACAACAGCTGTCAGTGTGTCAGTGTGCTGACTTGACTATGACTTGTTCCAAACTGCATGTGATTATCATAAAGTGGGCATGTCTGTAAAGGGGAGACTCGTGGGTACCCATAGAAACCATTTTCATTTACATATCTTGAGGTCAGAGGTTAAGGGACCCCTTTGAAAATGGCCATGACAGTTTTCCCTTGCCAAAATTTAGCACAAGTTCGGAGCGTTATTTAACCTCCTGCTCAACACGTTAGCGTTATGGTTGGTACAAATAGATTCTTTAGGTTTTATAGTTTCTTAAGATGCCTGTATCTTCACTCTAGCTTTAAAACTGAGCCCACCAGAGCCTCAAAAATAAAGAAATTAGTGGCGTTAGAACAAATTTGCGTCACCACGTTATTATCGCCTTAACTTTGACAGCCCTAGTACATAAACAACATATGTACGGAAAATATGTCACAAAATAATTCAATAACACTTTGGGATACAAACACTGGTCTCCTGGTTGAAAGTCCTGTGTTTGTTAGACCCGTCCACCTCCCCATGCGTTTACGTCAGTACAGATTATATGGAGTGAAATGACACACCGAAAGGAAGTTGTTATTGCACGTGAAATGACTTACAATGGATAGGCTACATGAGTTAATGGTTTCAACTGTGCCAGAAGTAGCAGTTCTGTGTCTTGGCAATTGCAAAAAAAAACTGTAAGTACACACAAAAAAATCCTCCTTTTTAGGATCTATCCAGTTTGTCTATCTGTGGTGTCTTTACAGGGTGCAGTACTCACCATGTGAGCCCGTCATGGTTCAGCCCAGGGCTCATCTCCCGCTTCCACCGAGACACACAAAGATATAGACAGAGGTTAATTGGGCTCAGATGCACCTCGCTGTCCCGACGGGCTCAGCCAAGTCTCAGTCCAAGCCCCAGTTTCCACATGAACACACGGGGGCATGCGCACTGCATGTACTCCGAGAGTGGGTCACAGTCTGGTTGAGGCTTGTTAATGTGCATATCTAACACTTGTGTTACTAGTCAGCAAATCTGAATTCTGAGGTCTGATACCATTTGCGTTTCTTAAAAATGGTTGCATCTTGTGCTGCAAAAAACAATTTTTCATGGTTTTCATTGCCAACCAAAGTACAGTGACACTAGGCAACATTTCTGTTTTTGTATGGATGAAACAACCATCTCTAGGGTTTACAGAGAATGGTCCGAAAAAGAGAAAATATCCAGTGAGCGGCAGTTGTGTGGACGAAAATGCCTTGTTGATGTCAGAGGTCAGAGGAAAATGGGCAGAGAGGTTGGAGATGATAGAAAGGCAACAGTAACTCAAATAACCACTCGTTACAACCAAGGTATGCAGAATAGCATCTCTGAACACAAAACATGTCCAACCTTGAAGCAGATGGGCTACAGCAGCAGAAGACCACCCGGTACTAGCAAGGTGTACCTAATAAAGTGGCCAGTGAGTGTATATATATATATATATATATATATATATATGTACATATACAAATATAGGTATAGGTGACCACAGTAAATGTGGGAGGAGACTTCATGGAGGGTTAACAGGCTAATAGCAGATGTGTACCACTGCGCCGCAGTGTACCACTGCCCTGATTTTAGCCCTGATTAAATCACATTTTAGCCCTGATTAAATCACAAGGCTATTTCTTTCTCATTTGGTTGTCTAGAAACAGAAAAACAATATGTAAATGAGAACAAATTGTATGTGAATTTGGCAGCATACCTGAGTACCTGGCTGTCTCTGTAGCTTCTCCAGACCAGGGAGGGTCTTTTTGTCATTCTGGATTTATGTTTTATTTTAGCTTTCCCTAGTGAGGTTTAAAGCTGCGGTAGACAGGTTGGAGCAAATATGATTAAACAAATAAATAAATTATAAAACAGGAGTGCATGAGACAAGTAATCTGAAAAAAAAATAATGTTCCTCTGTGTCCTCCAGTGCTCCTAAAGGCATCTGCAAGATTTCAAAGACAGGAAGAAAACAACCAATCAGAGCCGAGCTGGAGTCTTGAAAGTTTGTGAGCACCGCCCACCAGCCAGAGCAAACTGTCTCATTTTACAGCTAAACAGTACACTACAGGCTGTTTCTGAAAACATTTGAGGAGAGAAATAGGCATTACAGTAACAGAATATTGATTCATATTTGATCAGCACTGCCTGGTTGGACCGTTTGATTGGAGTTCGCGAGTGATTGACAGCTGCCTCCGTTGGATGAACAGCCAATAGGAACGCTCTCTCTCTGAAATGACCTGTGATTGGCCAAAGTCTCCCGTCAGGATCTAGATGTTCTAAATCCTGAAAACAGAGCCATGAGGAGGTGCAGAAGTCTAGTTTTCTCTCAGAACACTTGAATTACAATATGCTGAAAGGTTATTATGAAATTTTTGACCAATGATGCCAAAAATATATTCTACCTACTGAAGCTTTAACTGACTTTAAACAAATGGTTAAAAGTGGATGATGATGTGATGATGATGAAGTGGGACAATCCAGGACAGGGTGTTTTTGTTCGTCCTACATTACCTTACTTCTTATGGGCAGTCCTGCTGGTCTTTCTCTGACTGTTTGGATGTTTAAAAAAGCTTGTAATAAATATGATATCTGTTGTTTCTACAAAATGATCCCCTTTATTGTGATCAATACACCTGCCCTGTTCTTAATTACGACTCCAAAAACTCTTGTCTGATGCTTGCTCTCCAATATGCTGTATCCACATATTGACCAGGAAACAGGAGTCCTGTATATCTGCGTTCTCCTGCGAATGATTTGACATGTGAAAGCTACAGAGACATCATACAAACATAGCAAGTTTTCCTGTAGTAACCTGGAAAACATGGGAACATTATGCATTCAATAAGAAAGATAAAACCTTGTCCGGATCATTATGAAGAACAGTCTGTGTATAAATACACCAGCTCATCAACAGAAGCCATGTAAGTGCAGCATGAGATACAGAGACAGACAAATGTCTGTTTGTAACCCAAAAGATGCTTCCAGATATTTACCAACAGCTGAGAGGCATTGTTAGTCATAACGACTCCGAGTGTCAAACGCCTTGTTGGCTGTTCTAAATCACTCCTATGCACAGCCTTACAGGCTTTACCAAAAAAGTTCATTCATATTTTAGAATGTCAAATGTGATATTTCACATGTGAAATATCAAAACATCACATGCATGCATCAGGTGAGTTTTAAGTGCATGTGAAAAGTACAAAAAAAACACTTAAACCCATATGTGAAATGATCCTATTTTAACACATGTTACAGTAATGTATTCATTAGGGCTGTCAATAAATTAAAATATGTAATTGCGATTAATCGCAAATTAATTGCAAATTTTGTATCTGTTCAAAATGTACCTTAAAGGGAGATTTGTCAAATATGTAATACTGTTATGAACATGGGAGTGGACAAATATGCTTGATTTATGTAAATGTATGTTTATATTTATCATGTATGTACTGTTTAGCTCCAGTTGATGGGCGGTGCTTGGTATTTCTTCAACTGATCTCAACATGGTGGCCGGGGTCACAAACTTTCTCATTTTACAGCTAAACAATACACTACAGGATGTTTCTGAAAACATTTGAGCGAAATAGGCATTACAGTAACAGAATATTGATTTGTATTTGATCAGCGCTGCCTAGTTTGACTGTTTGGTCGGAGTTGGCGAGTGATTGACAGCTGCTCAGAGACGTCAGACTCCAGCTCGGCTCTGATTGGTTGTTTTCTTCCGGTCTGTGAAATCTTGCAGATGCCGTTAGGAGCACCGGAGGACACATGATTTTTTTCAGATTACCTGTCCCATACACTACTGTCAGGATATAGTAACTGTTTTGTGAAATATTTTTTTTAAATCATATTTGCTCCAATTCTACCTACTGCAGCTTTAAGATTCCTTCATAAAGTATACAGTATATGCGTAGATAACATGGAATACCAATATTTAAATTAAATCTTAAACTCTTAAGCAGTGAGTTAAGAGTCAGCGAGTCACAGCACAGCTCCCCATTATATCAACACACAGTGTCTGAGTGACAGTGCCACTGATACCTGAGTTCATAAACTCTCACTGTCTCTTCTTCTTCCTCTCTGTCTTGCCAAAATCTTTTATCTCTTCCTCTCTCGCTCTGTTTTTCTGCCTCTCTCTCTCTCTCTGTTTTTCTGCCACTCTCTCTCTCTCTCTCTCTCTCTCCCTTCCTCAGTGTCTTTTGATATGCTAAGCAGCACCCTATTTATAAATCATAGTTAGAGAAAACATAGTAGGTTAGGGGACAGAAAACAAATGCCCCATGTCTGCTGAGGGAGAGAGGTAAGGGATAGAAAGAAAGCGATCGAGTGAGGAGATAAGGGGGATTGTCTGCTCGGTGGCTCCCTACGAGGCATGTCACCCAGGTTGAATAGATGTACATATCATTACCTTTCCCCAGTACATGGCGATAATGATATAAGACAGCAGGGTGAGGGAAAAGAAAGGAGCCATTGTGCTGTGAGGCTGTGAGGCTGTGAGGCTGTGAGCCAATAAGCGTGGCTTGTAGGCGGAGAGCCAATTCTCTGACGCTGTAGTGTACACAGGCGAGCCAGTACACTGCTGCTGAGGCATATGGTGGCCAAAACACTCAAAGCCCTCCATTCCAGTAGTAGTGATATTTTCATTGAACATAAACATACATTATTATGAATTAAGAGTTCATCAATCAAGAATTCTTGACTTGTGTTACATTGTTTTATGTTTGTGCAAGACGATTGAGTGCCTTAAGATGCAGTGCCTTGAATGGCCACTAGATGCTGGCTGCTTTAAGACTTGAATGTATTGAATTCTATAGGAAACACCCCAACTAAACAGAAGTTTTCCATGAGGTGTTAGACTCTCAAAAGCAAATATCCCATCATCTAATGTGTGTGTTGGCAGGGATTTTATTAATTGTTTATTTCATTAGGAGGATATCAGGTCAGGAAGAGGGGTATGTTTGGTGTACATGTTCACCAGGAGGAAAACCAACCCACGGCGTCATGTTATTTTACAATAGCTGGCTACTTATCTCTACTCTCTTTCTTTATTAAACAAAAGAAAATAATTCACATTCAGTATAACAATAACAAAAGAGCCAGGGGTGTATCAAACTAAAAATATATTAAAATCTACATATATTGAGTGTGTTGATAGCATTTTTCTTAGTCAAATTAGAAAGTGGTTAAATTAAATTTATTATAAGAAAACATTATTTTTGCAGAGGTATTTTTGTCTTTTTTAAATTTCTGCATGTAGTCATTGACAGGGTAATATTTATTAATAATTCTGAAGGACACTTCCTTAACCTTATTCGCTATTAAGTATTTATAAGGAAGCATCCAGACCTTCTTCCAATAGCCTATACTGTATATCATTTACAAATCAATTACAATATACCATGATGACATATCAATATCTCTTTGAAACAGGGCAGTTGTGGCTGTATTATTATTTTGGGGACATAGTGAGAAACAAATTCTTCTTACTGGGGAGTCAGCTGGGTTGGGCTTATCTCTACTTTCTTATTAAGCAGTAAAACAATGACTTATAATATTTCTAATAAACAACCATTGGGGTCTGGATGGGGATGAACCTTGTGTGTCACAAGAAGTCAGTCCAACGAGAGGTGACGCAGCACCCAGTACATCACAGTGGGAACATCCTCCATGCCGTGCAGCGTGTTCAGCGGTCCATCGCCCATCGCCCATCCCAGGATCCAGTCCAGGGTGAGTGGGGCACACGTCGGGCCGGGACACTGGCGGCGATCGCCATAGTCCTGTTGTTAGTCCAGCTGAGGCAGCGGGGCCCACGCTAGCAGAGTGGCAGCAAGTCCTCCATACGTCAGGTGACATAGTATAAATGAATGGATGGGTCAAACAAACTCAAAACGTTCACCAAGGAGACAGCTGTTCGTGTCCCGCGTGAAACCCAAAGTCAACTGTTGACTTATTTACGTTGACTACTTAACTTACTCACATAACTTAATTTACGGTTACCGAAACTTAGCTTTGGAAAGACGGTGACATGACAAAAGGGGTGCGTCATGAGAAAATGCTCATATGGATTGTTTAGGAGACAGTCAAAATCTATTTGGTTGTTTGTCAGGTACGATGACTTCTATGCTTTCTATTTTATTAGACTTCTGTTGAATTGGAACACAGGGACAGGTCTTTTTTGGGAAATTTGTTCTGTATTCCAATTTGTTTGGAATTAAAACAAGAAGAACTGGGTGGTTAGAATGAGCAGTCATTCATGTATGATATATGTCATCCGTAAACAAAGAGCACTACCTCCATAAACTCAAATTCAAGAGTTTATAACAGGGACTTATTTAAAGGATTCGAGAACACTTCCTGCCAGTCAACATTGTTTTTGATTGACAGGTGACCTCTGAGAAGTGGAGTGCAGAACCACTATAGCAGTAAGTGCAAGCTTATCAAAAACGGATACCCGAGTGAGAAGGAAATAGGAATTCAATGATCTACAAGTAAAAGTTTAAAGATCCTCAACAAAATGAGCGTAATAGTGACACGAGGGGGAAGAAGAAAAGTTTTGGACAAGAACTCAGACAAACTCGCAGGCCATGAGTCAGTATACTTGGTGCGGATGTGCACATATCTAGTGAAAAATTCCACCCAGGGAAAAGTCATGACAAAACAATTTTACTGCAGGAAAAGCAGTCAAATATTGTGGTTGTTGGCTTAGTTGCCTTCAGGGATACAGCAAAGAGATGTGGAATAGCAATAGTGGGGAGAAAGAAATTGTGTGGAAGCTCAATAATCAGAAGAAAGAAAAGGCCAGTTTATTTTCTATTACATAGATTTGGGAAAGTCACTGAGTACAATGATTAGAATTCTGTTCAGCCTGAAAGTAAAGGTAATCTCTTTGGGGTTAACCTGCTATTACAGTCTGACAGGCCATACTCTTTGAACCCATGACGGATACAATCTTAATATTCCTTCACCTCAGTGTCAGACACATTTCAGATCACATTTCAGCCTTTCCTCTGGGACAATTCTTTTTTGTTTTTTTCTTCCAAGCAGACATAGTTACAGGCTAATGTCAAGGCTGTTAAAATGACCCATTTTGGGAGCCTGATGGTGTTTTGGGCTGTTTATCTACCATTACAAGGACATCAAATGTTTGGCAGCACCACACCGCCTGTAGCTTCAAACTAAATTAGACTTGTTTCTAGTTAAAACCCATGAACTGCTTCAGCAAAAATGATTTAGGGATTCAGTTTAATCTTCCCACGGCCCACTCGTTGGGTCCCGGCCCAGCTAGCGTCTGATAAGCTCCGCTTTTGATCGGTACTTTCCAGACATTATCTTGGTTAAAGACCCGGAAGAAGATTTTTTCTTTTTGACGCGGCCCTCTCAACAGGGTCACATTAACCTCCACAGGGTCACATTATTTTGTGTACATAATATTTTCTATTGCTTTCTTTGATTGAATGAATGCAGAACTACAACTAACTAACTATTTGGCTTTCTTTTGATGTTAGCTTGTCTTAGTGTACTTTTTGATCAATGCTTATTTGTCGAGTGGCACTTAAAGTGTGTAACTTTTGAAAGACGAGTGCAGTTCCCGTTTGGGGATCAGATAAACAGTTATGTTCGAGATATGCGAAGGACACACGCATACAGAGATTCCTTGCTTCATAGGAAGAAGAAATAACACATTCTTACTCTCACAAATAAATAGTTTAATTTATAAGCACTAAAATGCACTCTTGCTCAAATCCTTACAGTCAAGGGGTCTTGCTACTACAGCCTTGCATGGTCTGGTATGACTAGCCATTTATGGTGGCAAATGTTAGCAAAAGTTAGCGAACTTTACATACATCTTGTTTTCCAACTGACATTTCTAAGTCGGTTTCCTGACGTTGTGACTCTGCTGTGCTTGTGCTACTGTTACACTACTATTTAGCATTCATCATCATCTTATATTTTCTACTTACGGACACTGTTACATGCTGTGCTGTGTTGCATGTATGTTGTGTTTTTGTGTCCTCTACTCTGTCTCCTCAGGTGCCGCCCTCCTCCCCTCCTGTGCAGTTGCAGTGGATGAAGGTATGCAGCCTGCAGCTGATCAGCAATCAGGGCGGAGTATAAGAGAGCAGGAGAATGGAGCAGAAGTTGCCAGTGGGCCAAACGGTAGTATTCGATACTGTGTGTGGTGGTTGGCGTGTGTGTCGGAGTCGGCAGTGGTCTTTTGTGAATTTAGTGTGTTTATTGTTATATTGTTAGTATAGTGTTAAGTTGTTCACTACCTGATTGTTCGCTGCCTCTGTGGAGCAGTGGGTTTAAGTTGAATACCTCCAGGTTGTTTTTCGCTGCACTTTGTAAGCAGTAGCTTTAATTTGAGTGCTTTAACAATGGTTATTGCCTTATTTATTTAATTGTATACTTAGCCCGTGCTTTCTGTTAGAAAGTAGTTCTCAGTTGGTGTTTGGACATTTTTCATCATTATTTTGTTAATAAATTGTATAATTATTTTTGCACACAATCCTGTTGCCAGTTCTCTCAATCCCGGGTTTACAAATTTATTTTGTTACTCCCTCCATCCCCTGGACCTTAAACAGAGGGGAACGTAACAAATGGGGGCTCGTCCGGGATCTGAGAGTTGATTGGTTTACAGGTTGTTGTGTATTTCTTGTGTGGAGATTGCCTCCTGTGTCCACCGTGCTGAGTATCTCGTTGGATGTCTATTGTTTGCCATTGTTCAGTGCTTAAACAGTTGAGTGTTCAGCTAGGCTGTACCAGCTTTTCCTTCAGCCACTCATTTATTATTTTGCCTTTTATTATTTTTTGAGTAATCCTGAGCGGGGATTTATTCCGGGGTAGGGATTTCAGGGCTCCGGCTGCTGAAGTGTTGCCTTTTAAAGTTGCTGTTGGTCACTGTTTAGCAAAGATTTCTAGTTTACTGTTAGATTGTTACATTTCTTTCCTGTAAATCTCTACTGTTTTAGTTTTTTTGTCTTTTTTCATTTAAGCAATAAAAAAACGAGTGGCAGCATATTCCTCTCCATTGTAAATAAATGCACATGTTTCAGAGGTGTCAGCGTCCTTGGACGAGTTCTTCCAACCATTTCTGTAACAGGACCTATCTATCTGACCCGCAGGCCATCTCATCTCTTCTTCTGAGGCTGGGGACACACTATAAGATTATCAGGCCATTACATATCCTGACATTTGGAAGGGAAATCCTGATCCGAGTCTTGGCTGGGTCGATGGTCTGAAAAGATTACCTGGTGCCAATGCGTGACAGGGTTACAGATTCTGAGTCTGAACAGACGGATCTGAGCTGCGAGCATAACATGAAACCAGACAATCCTGAACACCTTCAGATGAACATCAGCAAAGCAGCGCGCTGTTCAGTGGGTTGGATCTGCTGCTTTAGGCTCATTAGAGATCAGAGATCGATGACCTGTGATGTTTAAAGCCCCTTTGTGATGGGTTGACACATTTCACACAGTAGGGTAACCCTAAAGGGAATGCTGGAATGAAGAGCAGAAAGCAACATATAGACTGCAGTTTCTACATGGATTGTCTAATTTTTCTGAAAACAAAAATGTATGCCGTCAAAAGAATTTGAAATGTTATCATGAAAAAATCAAAACATAGGGACTTTGAAGGGTCATACCAATTAAGTTAAATTACAATTTTCTGTCTTTGCCTGTCTCATGTGATCATTTACACTTTAAAGCTTGGGTAGGCAGGTTGGAGAATATATGATTAAAAAAAGTAATTTTTTTATAAAACGGTCACTATATCCAGACAGTAGTGCATGAGACAGGTAATCTGAAGAAAAATAATTTGTCTCGGTGTGCTCTGGTGTCCTCTGGTGTCCTCCGGTGTCCTCCGGTGCTCCTAATGGGATCTGCAAGATTTCACAGACCAGAGGAAAACAACCAATCAGAGCCGAGCTGGAGCCTTGCCGTCTCTGAGCAGCTGTCAATCACTCGTGAACTCCGATAAAACGGTCAAACTAGGCAGCGCTGATAAAATACAAATCAATATTTTGTTACTGTTATGCCTAGTTCTTGCGTAAAATGTTTTCAGAACCATCTTGTAGTGTACTGTTTAGCTTTTAAATGAGAAAGGTTGTGACAGAATTATATTATGCTAATTTAAATTAATGAATCGGAAAAACTTTGAGACCCCATTTTGAGAACCTTTGGTTAATAGAATATTATAGATCCAAGATGACAGAAGGTCGGGACTCAGAGAAAAAGTCTAAATTACAAATCCATCTGCTACTTCAGCACCACGGACAGCACCATGGATTTATCAATACACAGCACAGTAAGGCTGCTGATATCTCAGAGCCGTGGTCGGGGCCATAGATTCTAACTGTCACAAACATCAGTCAGATAAAGGATCAGACTGGACTAATATATTCATCCAAACAGCCCCTCTGCCCTGCACTCTCTTTGCTACAAGGGGATGGAGATGGAGGGGGTTGAAGGTTAACAAGGGCATTTGGGTTATTTCACTAACAAGGGGGCGTGGCATCCCTCCCTCAAATTGCTGACTGCTTATTACAGTCAGTAAAACAGTCACTTCTGCTTGTATAAAATGGTGGTATTTCCCTTCAGGTGACTACTTAATCAAGGCTTAATCAAGTAGGCTGAAGTTCTCCCTTGTGCTGCAAAAGTGCTTAATTCTCACACTTAAATGTGTCACACAGCTCTCTGTGCTTCATATTCATTGCATCTAACTGTATCTCATCGCGCCTAACTTGCCATAAATACGTCTGTATATCATCCAACGTCTCTAGTTTGGTGAAGAATCAGTCTGCTGCTTGGTAAATTTCCCACCGGGGGGGGGGGAGTCTTGAACTTGGAGTATCAGCTCAATTTGAAAGCTCTTATGTGCCTCTCAGTCTGTCAAGGAATCTGGTATAAAATATGTTTAATTATAGCAGTGAAAATAAAATTAACCTAAATGTCTCAGTTAAGTACGTTGCACTCCCTCACCTCTCCGTCTCCGTCTCTCCCTCTCTCATCGCCATCCAACAATGTCCTGAATACCTCAATGATGTGCTTCTAACCTATATTTCTGAGCCAAGTATATCCGTCGCACCGTTAATTACCCTATCAGTCTCTCTCGCTGCCTTTACCTCCTGTCAGTCCCTTATCCAGCGCTGTTGTATTAAAATCAAATTTACGTTATCACTGAAATTCCCAGTGCTCCTACTGTCTTATTTAAGTGCACCGACACCCTTCTTAATCATGCTCCGCTCCTCTCCTTTTAACAGTTCACATTATGCATGAATCAAATTTATATCACCCCCCAAATGTCTTACTTAACTGCATCTGCCACCTTCTTAATCAGCCCCCTCGCACCTCTCTCCTAATCTAAACAACCGCTGAGTTCCTACATCAGCAGAAACAATGACAGCGCCTGCTTTATTTGTAAGGAGCAGCGAATCCCATCAAATATTAACAACACGCTCGCCGGGGAGGAGAGGGCGAGCCGCTTTGTAGTTGCGACGTGACAACGCGAGTGAGGAAATTGGGTTGGAAGGGGCTGGTGTTTTTTGTTTGAAGGGGGGGCTTGTAATCAGTGTCTGGGTTCATTAGGGTGAGATGAGCTGGCGATGAATCACCAATCACAAAGAGCTGTAGGGTTGGGTGGGGCCCGTTTACCATTTTGATGACATCATCATGTCTGCATTCCATTCCTACACCTAAAGCAGCTCTGATGTAGAATGAAGATAAATGATGTCCAGAGAAGATTGTATACGGTCGTCGATGTGCATCGGGGCCGGGCATTTTTGAGGAGGAAGAAGAAGAAGGCGGAAGAAGAGGAGGAAGATGAAAAAAGGAAGAGTAGGAAGTACAGGACAGTCAACCATCATTAATCCTTTAAAGCCCCCCTCGAGCCAGTTTTACTTCCTGTTTTTTTTAGTTAACGTTCTTTCTCAAACAGAGAATGGGGGTGTGGTGAATAGTCAGACGTAATTCATTACCATGGCAACCAGATTGCATTGTTTTTCAACCCAGTTTAGATGCATTTACTGTTTATCAAACCATAAATGTGACCAGAATTAGCGCAATACCCGACTCTCTCTCTCACTCGCTCTCTTCTTTACCGTCTCCTCCTGGCGAGGTCGCCGTCTGCTGGCTGCTGCACCATGGAGCCGCAGCGCCGCACTCCGGCCACGGATAAACATGTTGCCAAGGTCCACCATTTGAAATGCAGTTTCTGGACATTTTGGAGGTGCACCATCCACCAGTACCGGCCACTCTCCCACACTTGTGGGATCTGCTTGGGCGTGCTGTACGTGTTAGAGTGACCAATACAACCACACTGGCTGACCTGCAACCAATCCTGGTTGAGGAATGGAACACCATCCCACAGCAACGTGTGACCAGGTTGGTGACCAGCATGAGGAGGAGGTGCCAGGCTGTTGTGGCTGCGTATGGATCTTCCACCGCTACTGAGGCTCCTGACAGTGTATTAAATGAATAAAGTGTAAAATAGACAATATGTCTTGTTTGTTCCTTGTTACTGATAGAGAGTTCAATCATCCAATCCACCAAACAACTCAAAACAAGAATTTTGGCAATTTTTTCTTGGGCGCTCCCCACATAATCAGCTGTGCTGCTCATCCTTCAAATGCATGATCCTTACAAGTTGGACATCATTGTGAAGGTAAATAAACAGGCTTTCCAACGATGTAAAATACAATGCCAATTAGCACTGTAACAACAGAGAAATAAGCCACCAAAGACTTTTTTTATTTTTTACATATATATGATGTATGTATATGTGTGTGCACCATCATATTAGCCTACCTTTTTTTAATTTAAGTTTAAATCTTTTTTTGTTTATTTTTTTTAAGTTTGTTTTCATTCTTTATTTTATTTGCTTGTTGTTTATCTCTGTTATTACTTTCTTTATTCCTTTATCGTTTTTCTAATTTTTAATCATTTTTTCTTTTTCACTATTAAATGTATGAACATTGTAGAAATGATAGAAGTTTGAACATCAGATGTAAGGAAATGTAATTTTTTGTTAACTCCTGCACTCCTGCAATAGAGAATAAAAATATATATATATATAAATAAAAAATATGTAATGGAGTAGAAGTATAAAGTAGCATAAAGTTGAACCTCTTGTTTTCATCTGCACTTATATTCATATCAGTCAGAATCAGAGACTGATTTTTTTTTTGATTTTTTTTACATTCTTTGGAAAAAAGAAATAGTACACAAGGACTGACACTCTTTCCTCATGAGTGCCGGTTGACCCAGCTGTGCCTGGATACGCTTAAAAACCACTGGCCTTGACAGTGTTAACCTTGGCATTTGTACGCTGCATAAAAAAGGAAGCCTTTTGCCACAGTGATGTGAAGAAAGATGTGAAGTGAGTTCTGATTTTGCATCAGTCCAAGAGTGTGATTCAATAACTGATGACAAGTTAAAATGAAAGGATTCATCCGCAACCCGGAGAAGCCACTTTAACAGGTAATGACAAGAGAACGGGCTTGAGGAGTGCTTAGTGAGTGAGTACACAATCAGAATACGGCAGGGGGAAAAATATGGAAATAGGTGCTCTGCCGAGAATTTCAATTGGATCGCAGCTTATGCGTTTGATTACATTTCCATTTTATTGTGTTAAGGAAGAAGTGATGAAAATGGCAGAGACACACACAGGTATGATTAAATTTGGCGTTTTGGAATAGCAGTGAGGCAAGGTGGGTGTGCATATTTTACGCACCTTACATTCGGGAGTAGATTACAGGTGTTTGACTGACATGCTTTACTGGGTTTGTTTCTATCCGCAGCCAAATAAAAACACCCACCATGATTTGGGAAAACACAACCACAGACACAGAGACGTACAGTAGTGAAAGATACTTGGCGTAGTGGAGTACAGGATGCTAACTGGCACACTGTAACTGGAGTATGTGTCTGAGCCAAGGCTTTAATAAGCTACGGAGAACAAAACTGTGGCACCATAAAGGTCCAGCTGCTCTGAAATCAAAGTAATGGCTGCCAGGAAGGAGGTTTATGCATTTCAGTGGCAACTTTATTAGCCTTCAGAACAGTCTGAATTCTAGTTGGCACGGACTCAACAAAGTGCTGGAAACATTTCTTAGGGATTCTATATGCTGACTCAATAGCTTAATGGAGTTCCCATTGTTGTTGTTTTTTTTTTGTTGAGGGTTTGTGAGATGATTAACAGAAGACTTAAGCTGAAAAACACTCATTTATGCTATTAAAAGGTTAAAGTGGGGCAGCACGGTGGTGCAGCAGTTAGCACTGTTACCTCACAGCAAGAGGGATGCAGGTTCGAATCCGGCTTCTGTGTGGAGTTTGCATGATCTCCCGTGTTAGTGTGGGGTTTCTCCGGGTTCTCAGGTTTCCTCCCACAGTCCAAAGACATGCGGGTTAGGTTAATTGTTAACTCTAAATTTTAAAGTGTGAATGTGAGCGAGATGAATGGCTGTCTGCCCAGTGCGGCGCGAAAGACATTTTGCGTGTAATATTTACACATTTTATGCTTTTCACGTCATTCAATGCCCCATTCTCTCTCCCAACTCATCACATACCAACACAGTCTCACGGCAGTTTGTGAAATTGTCACGAAAGTTAATCTATTTGATTCTTGTACATAGACATAAATTTCCCTTTTTTTCTTGTGACGCTAAGCACGACTTAAGACAACGTTTTTCTAGTGCGTTATCCAGCGACTGTCCAGCAAGACGTGACGCACGTGTCAATTTCTGCTCCAGTCTTTTCAAAATAAAACTACTTAGTTAGGTTTAGGAATAGATCGACTTGGTTCAATTTAGGCAGCAAACTACCAAGTTAGGTTTAGGAAAAACATTGCGGTTTAGGTTAAAATAAAACCAAAAGTGGTGTAACATGACAAAAACTACTTAGATAGCTTCAGGAAAAGATTGTGGTTTGGGTTAAAACAGCTTTAGAAGTGCTATAACTTAAGTACGGAAGTTATGTTACAAATAAATCAACTTTGACTTTCTTGGGTGAAAGTGTGTTTTGTGGTTAGGTTTAGGAAAAGGTCATGGTTTGGGACATGAACAGAGGTCTGTAGGTGAAAGTCATTTGTTTGTTTGACCCATCCATGTACCCCACCCTCCTCCCTATGCAGACTTTCTCACTCTTTATACTACATCACCTGACTTCTGGAGTTGCTTTGAGTGTCTACTATTGCCATGGTGTGAAATGACATGCTGAAAGCAAAAAAAATGTTAGTGTTAACACGTGAAATTACTCAAGAAATTGCCATGTTATTCACATTATCCATTTGGTGATGCCATTCAGTTATTTTTCTTCTTTGTAAATTACAGATTGTTTTTTTTGTCTTTTTCAATATTCTAAAAAGTATTGTAATCCAACGAGGGATAAAAATCTGTCTCTGGTTGAATCGGTCACAACTGGTGGACATGTGCAAGAGGGTGGAAACAGAGACAGTTTTGTTACTTTCTTAATGTATTGTACAGGATGCCGTGCCAGAAGATGGCACAGACTTGCAAACCAATGCGGCATCACTCAAGTGGAGAAGGCAGTTTTATTGGAGAGAAGAGCCGGAAAGGCACGAATGTTGTGTGATGGTTTTATTGGTTTGGGGTTTTTAGCTTGCGCAGCATGAGGATACCATTCAACATACACTTTACCAGGAGATGAAGGTTTTCTAGGAAGTTAAAGTCTCCTTGTAATGCAAAGACATGAAATTGACATTTTAATGAGAAAAACCTATAGAACCCTTGTGGTTGGGAACGACCAATGGTGGGAATCTTGGCACACAAAATGGAAATCATTAGATCGTTTGAGCCTTTGATTTTCATTTTGATAACACATTACAGGTTGCTAATATCTCAATATATTGAGGTACAGTAATGAAGACCCCAAAGCGACCATATGGCCTGAAATGAAGCCATTTTTGGGATTCCCAGTTTGTGGAAATTGATTTAACCTTTCTTAAAGTATCAACTGAAGTCTTTGAAAATTCTTACAGAGAACAATTGTCTTAATCTTGGCCCGAAAAGAGATCGAAAAAATAAATGAAATGCACATACGCATAGGCAGACATCCAACCGCCCACACAAAAACGAATAAAATCAATCCTGTCCACTTTAAACACATCGACTCACCTTCTCTTCAAAATAAAACAGGCTTAAATGCATAAAATCTACACATATACCGAACCTTGTCTCGAAACATTTATGCAAATACAAAATGCAGGCAAGTAAACACACAAAAGAGGTGAACTTTTACACCGTCTCTCACAAACCCGCTCCAGCTGACACTGTGAGTTGATGTACAGTATATAGAGCTACGAGGTGTTGATTTGCTCATTATTTACACTTTCTCACCAAGGCTAACCCCAGCGTGCACCTGTACCACATGTCAATTAAAATGGAAATACCTGGAGTCATGGCACACAGCATCAGACATCGGATATGGACAGGAGGAGAGAGAGATTCATCTGGAGAGAGACTTCCAGAAAAAGATGTAAAACAAGAGGCAAGGTTAAAGACATGAATAGGTCAGAGAAACCAGAGAGAGAGCTGGCAAGGCCAGGCAGCAACCTCCGATTCTGAAAAGTGAGGGGGCGACTCCTCTGGTTGCAAAAAGAAGTCCGATTGTATAAAAGTCTATGAGAAAATGTACCTTGTGTTACATATGGCTCTTGCATGATACATTAGATACACAATTTCACCAATTCATTTTTTGTGTGTAATTTTACCTTTATTTGATAGTTGTTAGGTGTAGATATTTGTGTTATTTTCACATTTTTATACGGTTATTTTATATTTTATAATTAAAACTACAGTTTCCAAGGTAACGATGGAGCTATAAAAGCTTGTCACTGGGGGAAAAAGTCAGACTGGGATTGTATCTCCCAGGTGAACTTGTGTCCCGAAGTGCTTGCGAGCAAATGAATCCATCATTATTTGACATCGGGGCTGTATGTGGTTCGTTGGAGTGTAATGTTAACCATCAGCCGTCGGTCTATAATCAAACACAACGCAGAGACTGTTGGCTGTCACCGCTATCAGCGGTACAAAACAAAGTTAACGGGGCGGTTATGAACTGTATAGAGGAAGTAACAGAAGAAAGACCTCCCGTTACACTTACACGGCAGCTGGATTCTCACGACGTCACAAGATCACGTAAGAATCACGGGATCACGTATCACATGATCATGGTCTTTGCGTTTGGCAAGCCAGTGCACGGAGTAATCGGCGTCCTATGAGGGAGCCACTGGCAGCTACGGGTGTGTGAGACAACGCGGAGCGACGGTTCGTTCTAATCAACAATGGCGGCTCCTGAAGGGGTTAGTGTAGATGCTGCAATAGCATCAGTTATATCAAAACTGGAGAGTATTTCTTCATTGAAAGAAGAGCAAAGAACGAAAGAGCACTGGATGCAATGTTTCCGCTCTCCTCCCAACTGGCTCTGGCAAGAGTTTGATTGACAGACGGTTCATCCAATCAAACACATTCTCATTACCAGCTCTCCAAATACCGCCACTTGGTCAGTGCTCCTCGGCATCGGAGACCGACGCACGTGGTACCCCTCTTGTGTTACTTTTGAACGGACGAGGGACAGTGTATCAATATATGCTTGTTACATCCATAGTGTCCTTTCAAAATAAACTTCACAGGAGGTTAGGTTTAGGCAACAGAACCACTTAGTTGTCATGGTTGAAAATAACTTCACTGACTAGTGACTCACGGGACTTATGATAGTAACGAATCACATGAATAATGACTCACGGGGCTGACGATACCGATAAGTCACGTAACTAAAGACTGGAATGATAAAATAAGTCAACGTCACTTTAAGTTCCACACTACTGGTTGCAAATCTTGTGTTTCTTTGACCCATCCACCGCCCCTCCCACATCGCCCTGAACAGACTCTCACCCCATTAAAGGTCCCATATCATGCTCATTTTCATGTTCATGCTTGTATTTTGTGTTTCTACTAGAACATGTTTACGTGCTGTAATGTTAAAAAAAACCCTTTATTTTCCTCATACTGTCTGCCTGGATATACCTGTATTTACCCTATGCCTGAAACGCTCCATTTTAGTGCATTTCAACAGAATTGCGTTGCTAGGCAACAGTTTGGGTCCATGTTTATTTCCTGTCAGCTGAGGTTTTTACATACACTAAAACAGGAAATAAACTGGGACACATTTAGAATGTTTACGTTTAAAAACCGTGTAATGTAATCTAAATATTGTATATTTGTGACATCACAAATGGACAGAAATCTTAATGGTTTGTTTCAAAAGCACAATTTCTAAATATGGGCTGTGTGTATTTCTCCGTATATTGAGCGTTTTGATAGTTTAACAGTATTTATACAGCACTTAAACCGGCTTTATAATATAAGAGACATGAAAATCTCACTTTTTACAATATGGGACCTTTAACACTATGTCTCTTGCTCCGAGAAACGCAGCAGGTGGGTTTACATCGGTTTACATCACTTACTGTTGCTAAAGGGTGCCTCCGTGTGTTGGTTTCTGATGCCGAGGGGCGCTGACCAAAGAGCGGTATTTGACCAGTTTGGAGTGAGAGCGGGTTGAATCACATGAAAATATTTCCTGAAAGTGCCTGCCCCTTTCCAAACAGTTTCCAATGACTGCTTCTCAGAACAAACCATCTGACGGGTCAGGTTATGAGAAAACTGTGATGAATGAGCTTAAATCACCAAATGCAATTGTCACCAACAACAGTTTCCTTACCACTAAAACAATTGAGTGTTACCTTAAAAAACGTTTTCCACTCGATTGACTCTGGAATTGGGAGTCACATGGTATGTGCTTAGGATGCAGAGCATTTCTGCTCCTAAAACAAAGACATTCCATATCTCTCAGCTTTCAGGAATGAAGCCGGAAGCAAATCACAAGATCTACATGGCTCCGCAGGGAATCAAGTGGGATCAGTTGGTGAGTGTTTTGCAGGTTTAAGGGCCCCGTGGGACTCAACATGGGATTTGCTGGAATTCATGTCAATGGAAGTAAAAAGGGGCTTTAGGAATCATGTCAGATTTGTTGGGTTATCCAAGAAATCCAACCTGGGATACAGATGGCACTTTTGGGAATCAAACAGGCTTCAATGAAATGAGAATCCTGAATAGCTGGCCTTTGGTTTAACATGTAAAATGCTAATGGCAGGCTTAGAACTGATTTAATGTGTTATTCCCCAAGATGGAAACGCTTGTGAAGAATTGTGTTACACGCAGGGTATTGCATGACACCTCACTCCAAATATCGTTGGAGTGGGTTGTTAGAAGTATGGCGTATTTGCTCCTCTAGTTCATACTGCCAGCTGATGTTTGATTTAACCAAATAATCAGAGCCAAAGTGAAAGGTAAAGTGACAGTTAAAATTACTATGCACTGAGCTAAGTACTTAACTTTGACTTTGAGCTTTGAGTTCGGCCTGCTATGTGGCTCACCCTTACTGACGCTCAGGGCTGGACTGGCCATCTGGCAGAGCGGGCACTTTCCCGGTGGGCCGACATGACTTTTGGGCCGACGCAGCTGTCTTTTTTTTTCTGACAAGACCATAAAACAGGCTGATCAGTCCATTGTTTTGTGTTTTTTTTTTTTAAATTGACATTGGGCTGGTGATGATGATGATAGATAAATGTGCCTATATGTCTGTATCTGTCCTGCCCCAACATGCTCTATATGAATGTGTGTGTGAGTGCTGAGCTGAGAGGTTGTAGTCGTCTTCAGTGTAAGTGATGACAAAACAAAAGACATTAAGAATTGCATTGATTGCACAGACAGGGGACATCCACATTAGACGGGATACTTTGGAAAAAACACCGTAAAACACCGGTGGCAGCTACTTGACGATTGTGCATTGAGCATTAAAGAGTCCACTGAAAGCGCTGAATTTTCCATATACAGTACGCCACACAGACGTTTATGGGTTTAAAGGAGCAGGGGTAGGCGTAATGACTTTGGCATCATTGGGCAGAAAATCCATTATAACCTTTCAGCATATTGTAATTCAAGTGTTCTGAGAAAAAAATTGATTTTTGCACCTCATCATGGCTCTGTTTTCAGGCGTTAAAAAATCTAGCTCCTGACGGGAGACTTTGGCCAATCACAGGTCATTTCAGAGAGAGAGAGTGCCTATTGGCTGTTCAATCAACGGAGGCAGCTGTCAATCACTCGCGAACTCCTATCAAACGGTCAAACTAGGCAGCGCTGATCAAATATGAATCAATACTATGTTATGTTAATGCGTATTTCTCGCATAAAATGTTTTCAGAAACATCTTGTAGTGTACTGTTTAGCTGTAAAATGAGAAAGTTTGCTCCGGCTGGTGGGCGGTGCTTAGTATTTCCTCAACCGATCTCAACATGGAGGCCGGGTCACAAACTTTCTCATATTTAGTATTGGAAATCAATTAACAACACAAAACAATAACAAAGAAACCCTCACAGGTAAAAAATATGCTCCAATCATAACATGACAAAACTCAAGCCTAATGGTCAACAACGGCTGTCAGTGTGTCAGTGTGCTGACTTGACTATGACTTAGCCCAAACTGCATGTGATTATCATAAAGTGGGCATGTCTGTAAAGGGGAGACTTGTGGGTACCCATAGAGCCAATTTGCATTCACATATCTGGAGGTCAGCGGTCAAGGGACCCCTTTAAAAATGGCTATGCCAGTTTTTCCTGGCCAATATTTAGCGTAAGTTTATAGCATATTTAGTCTCCTTCTCAACAAGCTAGTATGACATGATTGGTACCAAAATAATTCCTTAGTTTGTATAGCTTCATATGATTCCATTGCAGCTTTAAAACTGAGCTCGCTTCAACCTCCGGAAGATTAATTGCGTTAATGCGTTAAAGAAATTGGTGCCATTAATTCATTCATTTTACAGCCCTGATAATAACAAATCAAAAATCTGCTGTTGGATCAACAAACCTTTATTTTGCTAATGTTGTTGATATAATATGCTGTGTAGTGCTAATGCGGAGGAATATTATAAGTGCATTCTTAAAATAGAGGAATTTGAATTAGTTGCTTTATTTAACATTTAGGAGATCCGGACTTTTTTGTACTTCTGTAATGTGTTTTTGACTTCAAAATTGCATGGATTTTCTCTTAAGATCACACACACACACACACACACAAAACAGTAGAGCTTGATGAATGAAAGGTCGGCTCTGCGCTCTAATAGCTTTGACTTGCTGACATTTTCTGTCCAGCCTCGGAGAAAATAGAGAGATTAGAGCATGCACACACACACGCACACACATGCAGATACACAGAGTGAACCTACATTATGCTCTTCAACACTCACATATTCATGCAAGCATGTACTTTCCAGACACATAACTGAACCACACAAGAATGCACATACCAACACACGCTTACATTCTATACAAGTACTGGGAATACAGACACTCTGCAGGTAATTATTGAGAAACTGCAGTGTGCAGCAAGCTTGCAAAAAAAGTGTCACTAATGTGCTGGCTGTTTCACAACTTTCACAATTCGATTATTTGCTATATTAAAATATGATGCTTCAGAAAAGCAGTGACAATGATGGAGAGGCAGAGAGAAAGCCAACTCCCCGACTCCCCCCACCCCCCTCCGCTCTCCCATCGCTCGTCCTCCTCCGATGTATCACAGTAACTGAAATGTCAAATCAAGCGTCAGCGTTAAATACTGAAGTGCCTGTGAGCTGCTTTCTGTCGTCTCCCGCTTCTCAAGTGTGACTTATCATTCTGCCACAAAGGAAGACATCTAGAGAGTTCCAGATACTTGTTGGAAATGATGAGAAATGTGAGTAAGAGGCACATCATCGGGCTAACGCTTATCATTCTAATTTTATTTTCTTGTTCATATACCATTAAGAGGACTATGTAACTGGTACCAATTGTAACAGCAAAAATATTTTCCACACCAAAATTAAACCGATGATATTGAAGTCCAGATCAGTCGCACTGCTGTTCGTGAAAAAGTCAAGAAATTTAATGTACTGATTCTTGTAGATAGACACAAACTTCAAGTTTTTTTCGTGATGGTGACAGCACAGAATCAATTCACCGTGTAGGAAGGAGGTCGAGGTGGATGGGTGGGTCAAAAAACACAGGACTTCAACCCAGGAGACCGGTGTTTGTGTCCCGTGTGAAACCACAAGTCAAAGTTGATTCAATTAATTCATTTGTCAATTAAGTTACGGCACTTCCAGAGTTATTTTAACCCAAACCACAATCTTTTCCTAAACCTAACTAAGTAGTTTTGTTGCCTAAGCCTAAGTCAATATTTTCCTAAGCCTAACTAAGTAGTTTGTTGCCTAAGCCTAACAAAGTCAATATTTCCCTAAGCCTAACTAAGTAGTTTCTTTCCTTAGCCTAACAAAGTAAATATTTTCCTAACCCTAACTAAGTAGTTTTATTATCTAAGCCTAACCAAGTCAATCTATTCCTAAACCAAATTAAGTCGTTTTATTTTGAAAAGACTGGAGTGGAAACTTACCAATGGATGCAACTAGAGTAACCTGAACCTGAAGCTGAAGCTGAGGTCCCGCCTCTGACCAAGCAGATAGCCAATCATAGTTTAGGATAATGTGGTGGCCAATCAGATTGGGCCCGTGCCACCCTAGGCCCCCCTACCTGTACATACCCCCTGGAGCCATGGAGTTTGAAAAATGTGGGCATTTAATTGTCAGAGAGGGTCTAACAAAACCATGCTACTGGTTCTATTATGGGAAATTTGCCTCTTTATTGGCAATATTTGCCATCGTTAGATATTACCAAGATTTACACCAATATCAATAATGAAACACAGTTGCCTTGAAGCACTTTGGTAAAACAGTCGCATACCTTGAACATCTTATTTGCTTCCCATT
This sequence comes from Sebastiscus tertius, assembly GCA_916701665.1. Lineage (NCBI taxonomy): Eukaryota > Metazoa > Chordata > Actinopteri > Perciformes > Sebastidae > Sebastiscus > Sebastiscus tertius. The sequence continues at coordinate 865 of CAKAOH010039268.1, read as the reverse complement.
GACAGACCCTTTGACTTTTTAGACATCGTGAGATAGTACATTACATAACAACTGTTTTGTTGAGATATATACTTTTGGATAGTGACACATTATATTAATAAATAAATGTGTAACCTGTCCCTTTGAAGTAACAGGAAACGGTGTCCATGTGACTACGCCAATCTGTTGCCTTGCTCCCAAATCGTCCTCCTTTCCATTTGATGTATTCAGCGGGGTCCCACTGTTGAGTAGGAGGATTCACAACTGTGCCATCACTTCTTTCCTCCTCTCAGTCCCTCCTGTCAAACTCTTCCTTACGCCGTCTGTCATTCCAGTTCCTTGATCCCCAGTGCGTTGTCAACAGTTCCCAGTCTTGAGTGGGCGTCTCCACATCCCGTCACTTAACTGGAACACCACTTATTTCTCCCCTGTGACAACGTCTTGCCTTCATTTTCCTTCTCCCAACTGTACTGTATAATCCTTTTTTTAAACTTCCTTCTACTTTCTAAGATTTACTACCTTCTAAGATTTACTATGCCTGAATGCCACCCTCTATCACCACAACCAAATTGAAATACTTGGTTAAAGGTTAGGGGAACATTGTGGTTACATTTAAAGAAACCAACATTTTTGGTCTGTGGAACACAAACTGATGGATTGCCATCAAATTTTCAACAAACATTGATGGTCCTTAGAGGATGAATCCTACTGATTTTGCTGATCCTCTGACTTTTCATCTTGTGCCACCAACAGGTCAACCTTTCACTTTGTCAAACAGGCTACTTTGATATATGACTAAATACTTCCTAAATCTATTTTTTTCCCAATAGCCTGTGCTGTACTTTGTGTTTAGTGCTAATTAGCAAATGTTAGCATGCAAACACGC
>CAKAOH010039267.1:16998-36571 GCA_916701665.1 Sebastiscus tertius | reverse complement strand
TTCACTCTAGCTTTAAAATGGAGTTGCATTAAAGAAATTAGTGGCGTTAAAACAAATTTGTGTTGTCGTGTTAACTTTGACAGCCCTAATATATAATATATATTATATATATGTATTTTAGTAAAATCATAAAAGTGATTAGTGAAAGTAAAACTAATCATTATCTATCTGTAATTCTGATTTGCTCTCAGTTTGACTCTGACAGTGTTATTAGCCCTTCAGTGATTTAAACGAACTCGGGTCACCTGCTAACCTGCCAATGTCACGGTGCTGAAAGGTCTGTTAAAAAGTGCCACTTTAGTGATCTCTTCAATGTTGATGGCAGTCGAGTTACTGTGTCCCCTCCAGAGCACTAAAGCAGTTTTACGCCGGGCTTCCCTGGGAGGGAAACGGGTTGAGTGCAGTGGATGAGCCTAGCTGGAGTTTAGAACGAGCTGGCAGCTTTACATCCTGAGGTCCCAGGGTCACCGGCAGATACACAAAATGAAAGGTTTTAGAGGTGCTTACGCAGAGTTGTAACACACCCCGTCGTCTAGACTGCTTTAATGGGTTTACTGCATTGATGAAATATTGACAAGGGGGCTGGAGGTGAGACCCAGGGACAAATGGCCCCCGTCGTTAGAAGGAATGCATTTCCTCCTTTCTCCACGTTGCCCTTCGCTCCACTTTTTAAGGTTGCGCATGTGTGGCTGTTGAAAAGGCCCCCCCTTCTCTCACCCCACCGAACAGCGCTGTTCAAAAGAAGTCCTGAGTTTGCTCTTTAAGCCCATGGATGGGGACTAAGAAGACCCTTTTGATTTTCCTTTTAAGAATAGAACCTCTTTAACGCAGATGGTAATGCCAAACTGCAGGGTGGCATGCATGTTTTCTCTGGTGGAAAAGGCAGAGGATTAATCTTCATTTGACCTAGCTGCCTGGTTTTTTGCTCACTTTGTTGTTTGGTACTACGCATTGTGGAAGTACTACATGTAGTCTACAGTGCAGTCCAAAGTCAACATAACACGAACAACAAGAGGACGGCATAATCAGAGTGATTTTTCCTCCTGCAAAGCTGCAGGGAAAAGATGAGATGTGCCTGTTTTTCAGATTTTGGGGTTATTGAGTTATTGTCAGTGGCATTTATATCAGTTATTATCACAGCATCCTCAGACAACAGCATTTCTCAGTGGCTAATTATGTGCTTGCCCTATTATGTTTGCCCACTGACATAAAGAGGGATTTCCCCCTCTGCCCTGCTCCATAATCCTTTGAGCTGAAGTTTACTCTTCTGTAGCTTAGCGGTGTAATTGTGCTCTAAAACTCTAAATGTTGGTTAGAATTTCTTGTGGTTTTTCCACACATGAGTTAACTTAGCCATCATGCAGTTCGTACATCATGATTTAGACTACCATGAAATGAAAACCTGTTGCTGATCAGTCTTTTGTTCTGTAGGATGTGATCATATAATGTTGTATAATGTCTCGTTTGTTTGGCTTTGATCCGCAGGATGGCTCCAAAGGAAGCAGCACCACCCTCCTCACCACCGCCACGACCACCACCAGCACCAACAGCAGCAGCTTCTCCAAACTCCACAAACCCTCCAAGGACCACAAAGACAAGCCTCCAAAAGACTTGAAAGAGCCCAAAAGTGCCTTCAGAGACTCCGGCTGGGAACCCAGCAAAGCCCCCAAAGAACCTTCCAGGAAACCCAAAGAGAACCAGCCACTTAGAGATATCAACCCTAAGATGGGCTTCAAGGAACCCAAGTCTTTGTCCAAGGAGCACCGCGCCGAGGGGATGAACCACGGGTCGGGGCCGAACAAGCGTCCGTCCGCCCCGAGCGACGGCGACGACCACGTGACCAAAAAACGCAAAAAGGGATTTGTGGATCCATCAGGGAAGCAGACGTCCGGGTCGGACGCTCAACATTTGGATAAGAAACTCTTAAAGGATAGATCGCAGATGCGAACGAGTAAACCGCGACCGGAAGGCGACGAGGCAGAGCGCAGGAAGGTGTCGACACTCCCGCCATTCCAGGAACTGGTGGACCCCAATGACTCTGATATGGAGGACCAGTCCACCAAATCAGATGTAAGTAGAACGTCTTTTTAAATGTTATTGAAACCAATCGTATAAGAGCTCGGTCTGTCTTCGCTTAGCTTAGTAAAGCTGCTGATTCGATTGATGTGCACAGCAAAGAGATCACGTCCCTTTTATCATCATGGAGGTTTAAGAAGCAGCTGTCTGACCCTTGTACGAGTCCAGCACATTGGACTCACTGATTTGAGCTTTCAGGCCACTTTTACTGGAAAAAGTAGTGAAGGGGGGTTGTGTGGAAAGAGATCCAATTCATCCAAGGCTTTACAGGGGAGGATGTGTTGGTGGTCAGTCCTTCCTCGGCGTTGAAGGGCTATAAAACAGAGAGAGAGAATCTTCTTTAATGGTGGTCTGGTGGACTCTAGGGGGGGGCTGGGCAGGAGAATTGGAAGAAGGGGTGGGCACCATTAACTAGATCAGCTGCATTCATCTGGGTGGCCAAACAGGAAGTGGACAAAACTGGAGCGAGATACTCCCTGTGTTGCCCTATTAACAGCACATTTTGTACACTTAAAAAGTGTGTTTGTGATGGAAGTAATTTAAATGTACTCACTTCCAAACTTAAAGTATTCCTCTGTACCTCTTACCTCAAGAGCAGGATTAGAAAACTTCATGTCCACAGTGGCTCCTTTCATGAATAGGCTGACATTTGACTGGGTTGCCTGGTCCGCGCACATTTGGTGGAGAACCTCCCCATAAAGAAGGGCTGTTTTAAAGCCAAATAGTAGACAAGAAAGATTTATGGTTTTACAACACCTGAGGAGAAAGGGGAGACACGGCAGTGAATAGCACCGAGTTCCCCTTTAATCCTTTTAGCTTTTGAAAGAAGGAAAAAAAAAGGGTGAGCGTTTGTGGAAGAAAGGTCTAAATCCCCGTGCTTTGAGCAGTTTTTCTTTTATGCGGTGGTGTTTTCATTTCTATTCTCTGCAGCTTGTATAAAGCGTGGGTCTTTATGTATCTTTCTCCGTAGGGGCAGCTTGTTTAGCCAGGGGAGTTATTACTTAGCACTAGCAGAACCTGTTTTTGTCTGCGCTGTATGTAAAATGCCTTTTAAGTTTTTCCCCATAGAGAGACTGGGGGTCGGTGGTGGTTGTAAAAGGGGATGTGGGGTGACAAATGCCAGGTGTTTGATTCTCCCCAGGCTAGCAACTCCGGTGGGCGAGCGCCGGGGCCGACACAGAGCGCCGCTCTCATTTCTCATGTGACCACTTGTTTGATGTCGGTGTTTTCCTCTGAGCGGCGGGCCAGAAACAGCACAGAGGAGGAAATGTGGAGTAGGTGATGACATGAAGGGAAAGCAGGCTGGCGCGTTAGCATGAGAACCTTGTTTCTAGCACACTGGATGTGGGCACAGGCTGAGTGATTTGTAACCTACACAAGTTTGGGTAAACCTTAAGCCTTTATATGTTCAAATTCACATCGTCACAGAAACATGTATTGTAGATGGATTTAAGGACCAGTGTGCAGCATTTTGGGGGGATCTATTGGCAGGGATGGAATATAATATTATATGTTTTCTTGAGTGTATAATCACCTGGAAATAAGAGTCATGTTTTTCGTTACCTTAGAATGAGCCGTTTATATCTACATAGAGAGCAGGTCCTGTCTCCACGGAGTCCGCCATGCAGCCAATAGCCCAGAACGGACAAACCAAACACGTTTCCTGCTTGGGTCGGAGTCGATAACGTTACTCATTTCGGGAGCTCTCTCTCTCTCTGGCTCTAGAGAGGGTCATTAGCGTCAGCCACCGTAGTTCTCCAACACACTTGGCACATGGGAGAAGTTTCAATTGGTTGCAATTTGCAACCTCACCCTATAGATACCACCAGATGTTACACACTGTTCCTTTAAAGTACACTTATGAAACTCATGCTACTTCAAGGATGATTAATTTTGGTTGATTACATGTTTAATATCTGGCACTTGGTTTGAGAAACAACTTAAACCATTCAAGGTCTCATCCAGTGAAAAGCTTTTTTTCATTTCTTAGAGCCTTTGGACAGTAACAAAACTAAAAAAAAACAACTGTGGTCAAGTAAAAACGTTTTTTTTTCTTGTTAAGCCTCTACCAGACTATTAAAATGACCATTTACAAGAAAATGTGCATGTTAACAATCTGCATACATTAGTCTCCCTTAGAATGAAAAAAAAAGACTAGTATTAATATTGAGAGAAATTATGAATACAGCATTTCAGCTATAACATGGACTTTTAACATTTTAAAGGTTAATTTAAGTAGGGCTGTCAAAGTTAATGGGATAATAACACATTAAAGCAAATTTGTTTTAATGCCACTAATTTCTTTAACGCTATACATTACATTGGAGGTTGTAGCAGGCTCAGTTTTAAAGCTAGAGTGAAGATACTGGCATCATATGAAACTAGAAATCCTCAGGAATCCATTGGTACCAACCATGACACACTGACAGCTGTTGTTGCCTGTTGGGCTTCAGTTTGCCATGTTATGATTTGAGCATATGTTTTATGCTAAATGCAGTACCTGTGAGGGTTTCTGGACAATATTTGTCATTGTTTTGTGTTGATAATTGATTTCCAATAATAAATATATATATATTTGCATAAATCAGCATATTTGCCCACTCCAATGTTGACAAGAGTATTAAATACTTGAATCTCCCTTTAAGGTACATTTTGAACAGATAAATAATGTGTAATTAATATTCGATTAGTCATGATTAACTATGGACAATCATGTGATTAATCGCCATTAAATATTTTAATTGATTGACAGCCCTAAAATAAATAGATAAAATAAAAAGGTAAAAGTTTAGGTTGTATTACATTAACTTAAAGGGGAACTCCACTGATTTTGCACATCAAAGGAAACCACGTGAAAAGGTCTGGTTGCTTTGAAAATCCCAGCATCCCCTGGGTTTCTCCGGGTGTCGGGCTGTAGAGTGCTTGAGGTTGCACATTTTTCAGCGAGCGTATTTCAATTACCAAACTGTTGAGAAAACCACGAATGGGTTAACTGCAGCCAGAGTGAAAATAGAGCTGATACATTTGTGTTAATGAATAAATGAGTCGGCTGTGTTTGAATGAATGTACAGTGTCAAACTGAAAGGCTTCTTAATTCACATCAGAACAGTGGTGTTTGGACAGCCCCCGCTGAATTAGACAAGCGAACCAAATGCTCTTGGTCAGTTTGGTCTTGTTTGCTGGCATTTCTTTTTTGGCCGTCCTAACTGTGCCAAGAGTTAAGAGAAGAAGTCAGATTGATGCCAGCGAACTCCCAACTAAAGACGATTTATTGTCTTTGAGGAGGGCGGCTTTGGTGGCTTTGTGAGCAAAGCGGGACAAAAGCCCTTAAAAGGAGTGCTGGTGAGATTTATGGCACTGTGAAGGAGCTGTCCCATAAACCAACAGACCAGCTGTGTGGTGTTTGTTGGCAGGAGGTGACAGCCATTGAAGTCGCTCTGCCTTTTGTCCTCGCTTGTCTCTTTTTTCTCTCATGTTTCTTCTGGAGGTCGCTTCTCGCCACTGTGTTTTCTTGGGCAGCTCTGGTTTGCGGCAGCAGCCGACTCCTTTTTTATAAACAACAAGTGTATTTTAAACTCCCTTTTTAGAATGACACATTTTAAACCCACATCTCCAGTTGAGCTGAGCGGGTCACACACATTATCCCACTATGAGAACATATAAACGTCAGATAGCAGAGATTCTGGGAGACCGTTCCCTACCACAGTACCTGGTACCTGTCACATCTGTTGTAGTCCTTTTCCACGACAAGCACTTAACAGCAGGCAACATGGGACCTATTATGCTTTTGTGCATGTAAAAGGTCTGCAAAGTTGCAAAGCCCAAAGTCCAGGCCAAAGGGAGTTCCTCTCCTCCACAGAAACACTTCTTCTGAACTGCCTGAAACACCTCGCTTGAAGTCCCGCCTTTTCTTCTGTAACTTTGTGATGTCACCAAGTAACACATTTGCATAACGGCTAGTTTGGCATGTCCTCAAACAAAGCTAGTTAGAGCGGATCCGAAGAGTTTGGTTCGGTTGAACAATCACAACACAGACACGGCCTGTCAGACACTCGTTAAAGTTACGCCGCGCTGACAGACTGTGTGTGGCGGTGGCGGCGAGCACGAAGCAACCGGCAATGCTAGAGCTGCTAACGTAGCACAAATACACACACTGTTTGTCGGACACTCGCTATCGTTACGCCGGGCAGACACACATCTGACAACCTGCTAAACTAAACTAAACCAAATGTGCTGTGGACACTTTTATTGGGAAAGTGTCCACAGCACGGGTCACTCCCGGACGGGTGAACTGGGTACTCAGTTGTCTGATGTGCTCATACACTGCAGCTGGCGCACCGCTACATGCGAGGCACTAGTCCTGTCAGTTAACAGTTAATAATCGGTTAACGAGGGTCAGTTATTGGTTAAGAAACTTTTTAAAAATTAGCATCCATATGTGTCCCCTTTAACTAAATGTGTTGGTCCTTTAACATCACGAGTCCCTCATAACAGGTGCAGTCGGGTACAGATGAATTGTTGGATCTCATGTTACAGTACTGTGCAGTGTATTTGCCACATTGTGTAAACGGTACTCATGAGGCTGAAGTCAGGTGCTCAGTAAGTATATTATGAGGCTCGATTGTCTTCTGATGTTTGTGAGTCCATGTGGTTTGTTGGAAACGTTCACACAAGGAAGACCGCCCACAGAAATATCCAAATATTTTGATAACAATGAGCCACGATGTTGGCACAGATTTATTTCCTGGCTGTTGTTCAGAACTTCCCCGGTAGCATTCTCCCATCTCGTCTCTGAAAGAGTCTCCCGACGCAGCCAGCAGGCAGTTCGTGCGACTCGGCGGTGAACTGACAATAGTACAAGATGTCAGGAATGTAGAGTAAAGAATGTGCCCGTTCTCACACCTGTGCACACCTGGGATCAGTGCAGAGAGCAAGACGTTGGCTGACGGATTGGTTGGTGTTTTAAAAGTTCCAGAGAGTGGATGACGTGCACTCCTCCGTGTGAACATCTGAAAGGAGCTTTTCACCACTTTCAGACTCTCTGTATAGCACTTCTCAAAGCGCAAGTTCTGGCCTTGAGACTGTTTAAACAAGCAGCTCCTTCTGGTAGATTCAAAGTCTCTGCTGAGCTGAGTCGTCTTACTCTAATTTCTTGGCTCTTTTGATGGTGAAATCGACACCGCGCTACCAGTTTGTTAGGTATTAAACATTCCAGAAACTCAAATACACTCAGTCTTGCCAAGCTTATATAGTGCTTTATGTAGTGCTGGACAATATGACTGTAAAGATATTACAAGAAAATCCATGTCATGCTAAAAATATTAATTACATTAGGGGCGTAAGAAAATATCAATACACATGAGTATGGCAATATTATGTTGTGCGTGCCGGACGTGTCTTTCGGATGTTGTAGCGGGCTCGGTTTAAAAGCTAGAGTGAAGATAGTGGCATCATATGAAACTAGGAAAACTAATGAATCTATCAGTACCAACCATGTCATACTTCCATGTCACGAAGGAGGCTAAATAACGCTACAAAATTATGCAAGATTTTGGCGAGGAAAAACTGGCATTGCCATTTTTAAAGGGATCCCTTGACCTCTGACCTCAAGATATGTGAATGAAAATGGGTTCTATGGGTACCCACGAGTCTCCCCTTTACAGACATGCCCACTTTATGATAATCACATGCAGTTTTTTTAATGCAGTAATGTGTTATTACTATTCTAAAATGGTGTATTTGAATGTTTCTGCATACTGGGGTCCCTAAACAGTCTTTGAATTGCATGCATTAGGTATCAGTGTAAGTGTGATGATGTTAGTCCCCATAGTAGCCATTTCCCAGAGTGACTTTTTTTTACTCAGATGGTGATGTGTCTTTATACTATGACAATTTTCCTAAAATTAGATTTTAAACAATCGCAATATATCACCTTTACTTTACTTTGACTTTATTGTCCACCGTAGTGGAAATTTGTCTTGCTTACAGTATCGCAATATATGAATTGTTACCCCTGTATCATGATACATATCATATTGCCAGATTCTTGCCAATACACAGCCCTATATGCTATGTCATAAAAAGTTGGTTGACAGTGGTCGGGCACACTCCAATTACATTACGTACCCACCTCCTCCACCGTTGTTTTGCTTCTTTTTCTTTTACAGAAATAAAACACATTTAGTTCATTTTGGCTTATCAGCACCATGTTATCAATAGAATAGATGGTCCTTGTGACGGACGCTAGAAACTGACAGTGAATGTGTCAGCTCCATACGGAGTCTCAGCTCAGAGTAGCAGAAGTCATATTTCACACACACACACACACGCAGGACGAGAGAGAGTTGACAGACAAGATGATGCGAAGTGAAAAGCAAAAAGTGCCTATTTGGCAATATTTCAGATTTAAACCCAGTGCTATGAGAGAACCATAACGTTAATGAGGACGGAACGGACACCGCCGGGCCCTGCAGCAAAAGCTCTACCGGCTCTACACACATTGTCCGTCATCTTGTAAAATGTCCGGTGTAATCGGTAACGCCGATGTTGTCACGAGTTTATTAACCGTTGGGAAAATGTCCTCACCATCACATCCCTAAGTAGAACCAATCAATGACTTAAACGGAACCAGAATGCAGTTGTTGTGTTGCCAGAGGCAGCAGGAACCCGGGGCTCACCCAGCACCTCCCACACACATTGTGGTACCTGCCAAAAAACTGACATGATGAATATTTCAGTCACATACATGCTGCTAAATGTAGTGAGCAGTCTTATGTTTCAGCACTGTTTGTGTGTGGTGTGCTGCATGTGTGTGTGGCACATCATTAGACTGTGTGATTTATGATGTTAGATGTCGACCCGGGGCTCGAGCACTGAAAGCGGCCTGGCTCTTCTCAGATGAGGCCGGGTCTACGGCAACTGTGTGTGTGGGTTCGTCGGATGTTGGCTTACGGCCCTGACACACCGAGATGACTTCAAAGAATTAGTGCTGACAAAGACAGACTAATGTGCCACCTCACAATTTGTTAAAAGCAGCACTTAAACTCCCCTCAGAGACAACAGCCAGCTGGCTGCTGGCTGCTGACAGCAGTAGTCTTTATTTTGTTGTCTGTAAATAACCAACCTGATAATAGGCACCACTTACAGAAGCCTAAAGATACCTGGTGATCCAATCAAATATGTATACATGTCCAGATGTGCAATATCTGGCCACTGTGTTGGACGGGATGAATGACGATCAACCTTCATTTATTAAGGTATCGTGAAAATTCAGCTTCAGACAAGGTGGCAAAATAATTATTAGTATAAAACAAACAGTTGTTTAACAAGAAATAAATGCATGCAAACTTGTCAAAATTATAATCCAAACACATCGTGTTGCACTGACATCTGTAAGATCTTTGCTTTTCTATCCCCCCTAAAAGGGGCGCACGTACTGTATGTGCCGGTCTGGTCTATAGGCCATCAGTGATGTCACGAGAACTGATACTTCAGTACCAAGTCAATGCCAAAAGTTTGAAAATGTCATTGTACTTGTTTTTCTACAGTTCCGTAGGTACCGTCAGGGCTCAAGATTAACAGCGTCTAAAATCCAAAAGTACGCAATGAACTCACTATTGCAGCGTTCATGATCAGTTCCTGATAATGCTGCATTGTGAACAACAAATCTGTGTTGAAATCGTCAGGAGGAGAGCTAGTTAACCTTAGTGGTTAGCTGCCAGCGGGTAGCACAGACCTGCTCGGAGCTAACAGCAACGTTTGTGACATGGATAAAGGAGGTTGCATTGAGTTTCATTATGATGCGTTCAGGCTCTTCAGTAAAAAAATGACTATTGGGCTAAGCTAGATTCTAATGTCATCATGATGTGTTCAAATGTTAATCTTGTAAAATGTCGTTTTTGGGTGAGAAAGTTGAATAAATCCAGTTGTTTGAAGGAGATGTTTTCACAGTAATATAAAATAGATACTAGAGAGGGAATTATGACCTGTTTACCTTTGTGTTTATTGTTTTATTTTTGTTTTTTTTACCGTGGTATCAAATCGAAAATTGTGGAATTTTGCTTGTATTCAGTATCGATTAATACATTTCTATTCCCTTTTCTTCTTTATTCCTCTGTGTTAATTATTTTATTTATTAATTATTAAAAAATAAGAACAGAGGAAATCCTAAATATATATATTATAGCATGAAAGTGGTCAAATGTCAATACAGCAAATATCTGCACAGAATATTGGATGGTGTTGGTGTTTGTCAAAAACTGTATTGATGAAGCTTCAGACTGCTTTATGTGTATTTTATTTATCTATATTTTGATTATGTTTGTTTTCTCTTCTTCCTCCCAGTCCGAACAGCCCAGTCCAGCCAGTTCCAGCTCCAGTTCGGGCTTTGCTCCCACACACCACAAACGGCAAGGTAATGAAGTTTCAGCTGATTCTCTTTTCTATCGTCTCTATCAGTCAGAAATGATCTGTATAATGGTTCCAGTGTAGCTCATACGGAGCACCAGTGGGGTCCAGTAGAAATAAAAGAAGCTCAGCCAGCGTTAAAGACCGAATTTAAATCATTTCTAACTGGACTTTACAGAGCTTTATTATCTGACCTGTCGCCTAACCGGTGCAGAAGTGTCTTTATTTAGACACATTCATTTGAGGGACGGTTCTCCAGCTTTTGTCAAGAGCCTAAAGATGTCATCTGAACAAAAAGGCTGAATTCTCTGCAGAGAAAAGGAGCATATTTGTTCTGATGACATTTTACTAACCAATTTCATTGCTGAGATCTTATGGTGTTAGGGGCCACTGTGGGAAACAGTCATTATATTTTGGAAATGTTTTACTCTTATAAGACATAAAGACGTCATTTCGAGAAAAAGCCGTGATATTATGAGATAAAATGGTCATTTTACAAGACAAAAGTTGTAATAATTATAGATTACACGGTCATCTTTTGAGAAAAAGTTAATATCACAGTATGTTTTTTTTTTTTTTAATATTTTTTAAAGTAAAGAATGACCTTTTATCATATTACAACTTTTTTTTTGTCCAACAGTGGCCATGATATTTAGTCGTAGAGAGCTCCATGAATCACCAGACTGGTTGAAACTGGTTTCCAGTGTAACCCACTTATCAAAACCACTTACTTGAACGTTATTATCATCCTGTCCTGTTATATTTCAGAGCATCATCCTTGTTCAGCTTTGACATTCTTTACTTCCAAGTATATCATTAGGTTAAAGCTGCCATACCTGTGTGACTGTATGTTGGTTCCCCTTTGGAGCGCTGCAAGCCCCTAGATCTCAGCACTGAAAATATAGAGCGAATGTTATCTTCGCTGACGTCCAAAACGATGAAAGGAAAAAATGGGTTTAAATGCATGTAGGACTGAAGATGGTCTCAGAGGACCAGGTGAGTCTGAATCTATGTTTGGGGTAGTTCTTCTTCTTCTTCTTCTCTCGAGGGTGACCTCTGCTTGTGTGTTTGTAATTTTCTCTGGATGCAGTGGTGGACTTCATCATCAGGAAAAGGGTGGCTATTCCTGCCACCACCCACACAGGTAACAGTTCCTATGAGACCTGTGAGCCCCCTAACACACAAACACACAAACACACAAACACACAAACACACACACACTCACTCTCACACACACACACACACACACACACACACACACACCCTGTTCACATCTGCATGGAGAACATTTTTCCAGCTTGACTCTGTGCATGAAAGCTCATGCATCTCTCTGCAGTCATGTTGTTAAAGTTTGGTATTGTATCATGGATACGATACCAGCCTCCAGAGCACCCATCGCTGCTCATCCAGCAACATGTGTGCATATGTCCTCTTGCACTCTATGATGATATCTCAGTGTGGAAACACACTATTTATCCTTTAGGTGACTACTAATTTCTTTAATGCATTAACGCAGTCGATCTTTTGGAGGTTTTAGCGGGCTCAGTGAAGATACTGGCATCATATGAAACTAGAAAAACTTAAGGAATACATTGGTACCAACCATGTCATACTAGCTTGTCGTCAAGGAGGCTAAATAACGCTCCAAACTTGCGCTTAATTTTGGCGAGAAAAAACTGTCATGGCCATTTTCAAAGGGGTCCCTTGACCTCTGACCTCAAGATATGTGAATGAAATGGGTTCTCTGGGTACCCATGAGTCTCCCCTTTACAGACATGCCCACTTTATGATAATCACATGCAGTTTGGGGCAAGTCATAGTCAAGTCAGCACACTGACACACTGACAGCTGTTGTTGCCTGTTGGGCTGCAGTTTGCCATGTTATGATTTGAGCATATTTTTGATCCTAAATGTAGTACCTGTGAGGGTTTTTGGACAATATTTGTCATTTTTTTGTGTTGTTAATTGATTTCTAATAATAAATATATGCATACATTGGCATAAAGCAGCATATTTGCCCACTCCCATGTTGATAAGAGTGTTAAATACTGGACACATCTCCCTTTAAGGTACATTTTGAACAGATTAAAAAATGTGTGATTAACTATTTTAATCACAGCCCGAGTAATAACTATTAGAACCACATCAATGAGCCACACTGTGTCACTGGGTGACATGTTCCTTCATTACCATGAACACACACACACTGTAGTTTATTCTGACTCATTCCCACACACACCTTCCCACTGCCACAAATACTCACTAGAGCCCCAAATGTGGATTAATCCGCCACTGAAAATAGTCCCAAACAAATGCATTATTTCCTTTTATTTTTATTGAGGCACTGACAGGGTAGGAGAGTCAGAGAGACGGACTAACACATTGTTGGTTTTGGTGTGTCCTCGGACCTACTGGGATCGAACCTGCAGCCACAAGCTCCACTGGACCGTCCCACCATCCGTCCACTTCCCAGCATGATCCGCTGCCTTCCTGCATGTTTTCACTTGTGCTTCGACATAATAATAATAATAAAAGAGCTCAGTTCCAACGTGGCGGTGTTCTCTGTCCCACTCACACAGTGCTGGGCCCGCTGCAGTCGGTCATGCAGGATCTGCACTCGGATGACAACGACGACGATTCGGAGGACGACGACGACAACGACATGGACTCTGACGTGGAGCGACCAGCACACACGCACCTCACACACCACCAGCGCAGGTCAGTAAACGGTCACAACAACCTCTGCACAAACACATTTGTTTCATGACGCCATGATCATACATAGACGCAGGCAGCAAACTCTAACGGGATACAGAAAGTGGTTTGATTCTGACTAGACTGTCTCAGTTGTGTGAGTTGTTAGGGAGCAGGTTGGTGATTTCTCTGTATAACATCTCAATAGAGTACGTTTTGGCATGTTCTCACAAGCAGAATGGTGAGCTTGCAGTCAGTTCTGCACAGGGCTTTGATCACCACAGACGCCGGTCAGAACTTGTCTGAATTTACGCTCAATTTCCTTCACTGTACCCCCTCACGAGTCCCAGTGAATGTGCTCTCAAGTTGGCTATACCGCTGGAGGAAATAGATACAGCATATACATCAGCTAGCAGTCTACAGAAAATGTACTATATCACAATATAAAGGTGCATATTTTACAGTCATTTGTCATGTCGTGGCAGCAGCCTCACTGGAGAACTAGAATGCATCTGTTGATGTACTGAAGCATTTGTCTGTTCTCCTGTGATGATCTATCCAGGGTCAGTTTGAGCGATGGCAGTGAAAGTGACAGCTCCTCGCCCTCACCCCCATCCCGCAACGAAGCCCCGCCCTTACTAAAGACTACTAATAACCAGGTAAGATCATAGTATGTCATGTGTTTCGTTCGTGTAACTGAACGTACCACGAGGGAGCCCAGGTGTTAATGCATGTAGCTCCAGGTCACCCAGAGTGACTCTGACTGGATGTGTGTCCTCTGTCCTCTGTCAGATACTGGAAGTGAAGAGTCCCACCAAGCAGAGCAAGCAGGACAAGAGCAGAAACATAGATTGTGACAAGGTACACAAGGCTTTTTTGTTTTGTTTATCACTATAAATCAGCCCTTAAATCAGGGTTGGTCTGTGTTTACTATTAGTTTCAATGGGTTAACATCCAACCTGTCTTCACATCCTCGCTCCTGACCGGAGTGTAACCTGGCTCTGATACGACACCTATAAGAATACTTTATGGGTTACTCTAGTTATTATTATAGAATTAGTATTAGTTGATTTTGGCTGCAACTTCTCATGCTGTGTTCAAGTGGAGTTTCCAAAGATACCAACGTCTTGGGTTTGCATATTTCACTCAGTGTAAACATCGTACGGCTTCAATGAAGAGCTGCAACAATGCGATACTGTCAGACACACAAAATAGGATCTTAAAGAGGGGAATGTAAGGGGAAAAGCTGCTTCTAAGAGGTTAGAAGGTGACTGAATAAACAAAATAAGTCATTAATAAATACACCATATGGACAGTGTAGTTAGAAAACCAGTGTAAGTATTGCAGCATTTGACAGCTATGTTTAGCATTGATGTATGTTTAGGGCTGGGTACCAACCAAAATGTGTCTGTAGCTGCATAATAAGGTACATACTCATATTTACTTGTTTTAGCTGCTTGTGTTTAGATGACATTTAATATTTGAGAACTTCTTTTATTAAATGGAAAAAGGGGTTTTGCAGTTAATAGATCATTTACATCTCAGAATGTAAGGCGTTTGATATATGCTTGTCATCCTGTGCCTTCAACCAGGTGTCTGTGTAACCATATTAAAGCCATGAAGCTAACCTGTTTGCTGTGTGTTTCCCAGGCGTACCTGGACGAGCTGGTGGAACTGCACAAAAGACTGATGACACTAAGAGAAGGTCATATACTGCAACAGGTGTGTATGTTCGTACGCCTGATGATGAACTGGAACACTTGGCTACCAGAGATATCGTCTTTTTTTTTATTCCACACGCTCTTCTTCCTTGTCAAAATTTGGCACAGACATTACCCACAATGCAACTATATCTGCCAGCAGTTTGGTTGTAAATTCAGGTGTGTTGTGCTAGTAGTGGCTAATGTAGCCTGCAGCAGCGATGAGCAGCCACAGAGGTCACTCCTCACCTCCAGATTATTTTCATTTTCAAACTTCACTTGAGGACATTTATCAGACTTGACACCATAGACCGTATATAAGAAGTGGACGTAGTCACCGCGACGTCACCCAGTGGTTTGTGGACTACCGTTTTGAAGCCTCAAGTTTGTCATTTTGGACGTCGCTTGATTAGCAAGGTGCATCCGTAATTCACGTTAACTGTGATATTGATTGACCCTTCGCTAAGTCCACACCGCTCGTCTTCAGACCCAACCGACGCTGAATCAAGTGAGATCACTTGAGGACATTTATCAGACTTCACACCACCGTATATAAGAAGTGGACACCCGTTGGTTTGTGGACTGCCGTTTCGAAGCCTCAAGTTTGGCATTTTGGCTGCCAAGTCACCATATGTAGATGAGAGGATGGAGCCACTTACCCTGCTTTATGGTCTATTCTACTCTGAATGGGACCATCTAACTATAAAGCAAGGAATCTCTCTGTGTCTCTCTGTGTTTTATTTAAATAGCTCAAGAACCACTCATCCAGTCGACCCAATAGGAATTAATTGGAAGGAAGTAAATGACACGACTACTTTTCCTGAAGAACTTCAGAGTGCACCTTTTCTTTATTGAATGTAACATATAGTCCGTGTTAAATCTTTAGTATCAAATTACAGTGGCAATAAGTAAACATTTCATGTAGTTGAGGTTTGATATTATCCCGCTTTACATTCCTGCTGTATTATTTTCTATGAAAAAGCTACACTGAACTGCCAAGCTCCAGTTTAAAGAAGGAAAAATGTATTGGGTGGCTTCCCAGGAGTTTTCACAGAGCTCAGCATAATATCACTACATGCCAGCGCTATTAGTCAGCTATATTGCTGCGTTGGATTAGAAGAGGAGCTGTGATCTGTTACAGATCCCTCCTGTAATCTCCAGCTTCATCTGGCACCAATGAATTATTTGGTTAACCTCTCTCCACCTAAGAGATTGCGTGGTTCTCGCTGATGTTCTCGAGGCCTATCGCGTGACGGTGTTGGTGGATCTTCCCATGCAGCCGGCTGCCAAGTTCTGCCTCGCTCTCCTAACAAGACGTCTGGCTCTGAGGAAACACACGAAATCCCATCCAAAACAGCACCGCCCCGTGCACGGCTTTAACCGTGCACAGTAATCAAGCTAATCTAGCCGCGTTCACCAACTGGCTCCACTTCCTGCTACAAGAGATGGAAATGATTAACTCCAGGGCTCTCCTGCAACACTGGTGCGGAGCACATACTGTATCACAGAGAACACTGTAATGCACATGGCATGTCTTTTAGACAGAGGAGCACGACTTGAGTTTGGGAGCTGTTTCCAGTTGAAACAAATCCTAAACAGCAATGAAAAATGAGCAAACGGGCCAAATTGCAGCCCGAAATGGAAAGAGCGATGAGACGCCTGAGTGTCTGACTTGAATCTGCCTGCCTGTAATTTTTCCCACATTTTTGAGAACTGTACCTTCACCGAGATATACGGGATGGTGTTCCTTGTAATCCCAGGACTCCCAACCCAGAGCATCAAGTCTGGAAGCAGTAATACCTGCACTACGTATCCTTTTAAAGTCACTTCAAGTTATCCCACAACAAAAACATGACAATACAGATTATTTTGTACTAAGGTCTGAGAAACAATGTGCAACGCTGAGACCCAGGATGCTCTTTCTGTTTGAGGGCTTGTGTGACAGCAGATTAAATGAGGCATTATCAGGATTTATGGTGTGTTTAGACTAAGGAGCAAATGTTTGCCTCACTTTACTCGTGTGAGTTGGACCGCCGGTATCATTTTTCATTCGCGCTAGACGCACCAGAGAGGAGAAGGGGCTTGTTGTCTCCATAGATGCCAACAACTTTTCTGTTCTCCATCAACCAGGAAAGAAATAACCACTGTTGCTGCTTTGTACATGATGTGGAGTCCCAGATATGTCAGAAAACCAAACGCCGTCGTGTCCTGGTTCATAACGTCACCCGGTGGCGAGCTGTATTCACATACAGTGCCATTGCACTGACTGTATCTAGCAAGCCACACGTCGCTACTGCGGTTGTGCTGTGATTTAATTGCAATAAACGGATCAAAATGATGCCGAAATAACTACATAATGATGCCGATTTGTAAAAAGTCTGAATTCATGCTTTGTCGGGTCTGTCCGCAAGACGACAAGCAAACAACTTTTAAAATGCTTGTTTTCTGAATGGAGTCTGGATTGACCAGTGCCAGGCTCTGCAGCTGCTCCATCAACACTCAACATAAAGTCATCTATATATGGCTTTCATGGCATTCACATCGCAAATTTGTCGTCTATTTGCCTCTTTGCATTGAATTTTATGCAAAAAGTTTAACTCGCTCTTGTTGTGAACACACCATCACATCATCATGTTCTGTATTCGAACACAGTAGCTTCAAAAACTCTGAATGCAGATACAAGGTGCAACAAAAACATTCTAACATTATCATACATCGTAAACAGGATGAGGTGTTTTTTGAACATTAAAGCATGCGAACATGTTCTAGTAGAAACCCACAATACAAGTATGAATCTAAAAATGAGCATGATGTATTTCCTTTAAAGATTTCCTGCGGTAGTTTCCTGTAAAAGCCCACCGCTGCCTTCACATTGGCACTTTCTGCTCATGTGAAGCTGATGAATTGTTGGGGTGGTTATTTACTACAGTGACAGACGATCACTGTGTACTGATGTTATTTCAGTTCCTGACAGTTTCTCTCTTTGGTTTCATATTTAATTAACTTGTATCCAGTGCAAATATTTGTTTAAGATCAAATGTTTTCACCCTGATTACAGATGTGAACAGAAACAGTACCGTTGTCCTCTCTGTTTTCCAGATTGTGAACCTCATCGAAGAGACGGGACACTTCCACATCACAAACACTACTTTTGACTTCGACCTTTGCTCCCTGGACAGAAGCACCGTGAGAAAACTCCAGAGTTACCTGGACACCTCTGGACTGTCCTGAGGGGCTCTGAGCAGCTGGCTGCTGGATCTCGGTCTCCACGCAGACTTTTTGATTTTTCTTGAAATAAAACTCCAACTTTGGATGCAATGCAAACGCCCCACTGTGGCCCGGGTTGTCCAGTTGCTGTGTGTGTGTCCAGCCTGCTGGTTTGGACTGGGCCCTCTGAACGAAGAGGTGGTCCCCCGCTGCAGAACCCAGAGCCCGGTGTTGTGGGGATGAGCCCTGTGGATCAGGAGATCACCCAGAAAGCCTTGAAAACTTCACTTGATTTCTAAAAAACAAAACAACAACAAAAAGAAGTGGGGAGTGGCGACCTTGTTGCTCTTAATGAATGTGCATATTGTTACCATGTATGTTCCTGATTTGTTGTTCATTGTGACAAATGCATGGTCAACATTGCCTTACAACATTGTAAGTCTTATTTATTGAATTTAATTTGCAGGTGTGAGTGCGTGCGTGTGTGTGTGAGCGAGTGTGTGTGTGTGTATTTGAAATGGCAAAAAAAAGAAGAAAAGCAGCAGAATGAGACTGTGTTGAAGCACTTCACAACAGGCATATCTCTGAATCTGTGTGACAGTGAGTCACAGCATCACTAAGGACACTCCATTAGTCACGGACTTGAATTGAAATCGAATGTCATACTGAATAATTTCAACGGGAACAAAAAACTGCCGCAGTAGCATCAGGTGTGCTGATACATTTATATTCCAGTCCATGAAAGAACAGCCTTGCAGAAGCACTGCTAGAATCCAGCTCAAGGCCCGGCCGGTCAGTGAAGGGTGGTTTGGATAGCAAAATACAAAATGGGGTTTGCACTGGGTCGGGGTTAAAGGGACACTATGTAAGAATCAGAAATTGTTTGTTAACAGCGACACCTGTGGCCGTTAAGTCAACGACAGTCGGCGTCCTGTCTCTCGCGCTCGCACTACGTAGACACGAGCGAGCATCAGTCAAAACAGTGAGGCGACACACACGAGACTGAACGTGATTTATCAGCCAGCTAAAACCACAATATCACTGTGTATTTCACATGCTGTCCAGTAGGAATTTTGTCAGCTCGGGGTCCGTTTTGATACACAAAACCAAACTAAGGTCCCTCCATGAATGGAAGGCCCAGTCGAAGTTTCCCCCCCCCCGGCGTCGCTCACATATCTGTTTTGCCAGACGAGCTTCACTAGATTTAGGTTTTTTTTGTGCTTGTGTTGGAGTCTGAGTTGTGGTGGGGGCGGTTGGTCATTTTTTGGTGTTAGCAGGCTCAATTTCTAACGAACATCAGCTATCGTTGCACACTGTTAGCCCTGTAGCAGAGCTGAAGAGAGTAAAAGCACTCACGAGCGTGCATGACATCACATCCATTGGATATTCCCGGAAAAACAAGCCCGGGTTCTTCACATTAAAAGCAGTCTACAGGCTGATAGAGGTAAACCCAGAAAGTCACAGAAAGTCAAATTTTTTAGGTTAGGTTA
>CAKAOH010039267.1:0-16978 GCA_916701665.1 Sebastiscus tertius | reverse complement strand
GAGCATCAGTCAAAACAGTGAGGCGACACACACGAGACTGAACGTGATTTATCAGCCAGCTAAAACCACAATATCACTGTATTTCACATGCTGTCCAGTAGGAATTTTGTCAGCTCGGGGTATCTGTTTTGCCAGACGAGCTTCACTAGATTTAGTTTTTTTTTGTGCTTGTGTTGGAGTCTGAGTTGTGGTGGGGGCGGTTGGTCATTTTTTGGTGTTAGCAGGCTCAATTTCTAACGAACATCAGCTATCGTTGCACACTGTTAGCCCTGTAGCAGAGCTGAAGAGAGTAAAAGCACTCACGAGCGTGCATGACATCACATCCATTGGATATTCCCAGAAAAACAAGCCCGGGTTCTTCACATTAAAAGCAGTCTACAGGCTGATAGAGGTAAACCCAGAAAGTCACAGAAAGTCAAATTTTTTAGGTTAGGTTACAACCTGTTCACACAATGGCAATAAAAACAATTTAAAAAAACATTTGTACGTGTAAAAATTTGCATACAGTAGCTTTATTGCCCAATCCAGTTGAAGTTGTACCCCATCTTTTGAAAATGAAAATTATGGAAGTCCTGTTGGAAAACGCCTGCACACTTAATACAAACCGCAAATATATTTAAAGAGCCAGCGTTGTGAAAGATGAGGGGCCGTACACATGCCAGGTCTTTTGCACGCTCAAATCCACTGTTGTCAGTGTAGATGCGCGGGAGGTGCGCTCAAACGTGCATAAGCGGCTATTTTTCGGGGCACGATGGGATAATAGTTCAACTTTTGGAAACGCTGCAGTGCACGCTGCATGTCATGTGACGAGGAACAACCAATCACAGACCGCAGATATCTTCACTTTGCTTTATCATCTGTCCCACAGACTATTTTACTGCTTCGCTCTTTCTGTCGGAAGACGGCGCAACATCCTGTTGAAAGGTCAGCCAGACCAACACCGAGAAATCAAACAGTAATGTTGTGAGGGATTTACGGTGCTGGAAATTCATTTATTTTGTTTTGACTTTGTTTAGTTTAGTCAGTGAGGCTTTTACTGCTAAATTACCGCAACTTCATCATCGTCATCTCAGCACACAGGTTTTGGTTGCTTAGTAATGGCAGGCCTCAACAGGAGCACAACCTCCCAAGCACCTTAGATAAAAGGATGAAAGCGGCACGACTGGCGTTTTCCCACGTATTTTAGACGCGGCATGTGTACGGCCCCTTTAAAGATCTAATTGGAATCTCAAGACATTGCCTATACTAGTAAATCTGCCTTTTCGTAGACATCTCCCGCCAAAGGCGTTCCGTCCCATCGGTGGTGTTGAACTCAGTTGTACACAAGCCCTGCTGTTCACCAGCGCACACCTGCGCACACCTGGCCTCGCTGCGTACAGTGGCTTTGATTGACAGATTGTCTGTTTCAGAAAGATTGCAAGGGTGTTTCAGACTGTTAGACAATCTGACAAGCACGTTGCTTGAAGCATACTGAGGCCTTCAGTGTGCAGGCGTTACTCTAGATTTCCAAGACTGCATCTGATTTTGAGCTAACAGCGTCAATCCTTTTAAAGCTGTTACGTGTAGAATTCTATTTCAGCGCCCCCAGTGGCTGTATACGAAACAACACTGTGGCATAGAGAGTCATCATCTCCCATCTCCTCATGGATCGGATCAACTTTTAAAGGGAGTATCATAACACAGAAATTCTGCACATGGTGGCTTTAAACTCACCCCACTCACAGACAACTTGTGTTAAAAGACGTATTTCTATTATTGAATTTATTTTTAAGTTCACTTGCAAACTCATTATCTGTATTCCACATACATACATACAAAAACTTTAAATGACATTGCACACCCAGCTGTAAGGATTAAAGCCCGCCACCTCATCATTTCATACAGGTGCAACATCATTTGGCAGTTTTTTGTTCCCATCTTTTGACGCTGTATAAAGTATAAAGGCTGGAGTGAGCTGAGCACAAATCACTAAGGTCAAAGTTCTCATGATACAATGGAAAACAAAAAAAAACATTTTGACCAAATCCAGAATAAAGTGCTGCAGCAGGTTTTGCCGACCGGCTCGCTGGCTGCAACGTAAAGAAAAGCTTTGTTGTGTCGGCTCATTTTCTGCTTACAGGGGCCAACGGAACATGCCAAAAGCAGATTTAATAGATCCAGTTGGTTTAGGAAAGTACTACAGAATATGACTGAAAGGAAATCATGATCAATTTGCCATCAGGGAAGGGGGGGGGGACGGATTTGTAGAACAGATCGAGCCCTGCGAGAGGAAGAAACTCCCTTTTATGATGTCAGAAAGAGAAGAAGAGTGTTCAGCATTTCTGAAATGTGTGAAATATTTTGGGTAAATTTAACAGAAGAGGATGCCGATGGGACTTTTTTGGCTGACAGGTACTGTTACGGGTGTAAGAAAAAACAGATCTTTTATTTATTTAGTGGGTGTTTGAGTTGTTAAATCAAAGCTCAGCGTTCATTTTTCCCAGGAGAAGGCCTTTTGTTTGATATGTACCAGTCTGAAACTAAAGTTCAGGATGGTTAACAGTCGGGGTCTTTTCCTTACATGACCCTGAAGGGTTTTTCTTACCCGGTGTTCTGTCTTATGGTTTCTTGTGTATTTTGAGGACATACAATAAATATTCTGTATGATGTACAGATGAGTTATTAAGTCATGTGTGTTTGAGTTTTTTTTTGGCACAGATTTTTCTTTTCTTTTTTTTTTTTTTTCACACAAACTCAGTATACACTCACTGGCCACTTTATTAGGTACACCTTGCTAGTACCGGGTGGTCTTCTGCTGCTGTAGCCCATCTGCTTCAAGGTTGGACGTGTTGTGCGTTCAGAGATGGTATTCTGCATACCTTGGTTGTAACAAGGTTATTTGAGTTACTGTTGCCTTTCTATCATCTCCAACCACTCTGTCCATTCTCCTCTGACCTCTGACATCAACAAGGCATTTCCGTCCACACAACTGCCGCTCACTGGATATGTTCTCTTGTTCGGACCATTCTCTTTAAACCCTAGAGATGGTTGTGGTGAAAATCCCAGTAGATCAGCAGTTTTTGAAATACTCAGACCAGCCCGTCTGGCACCAACAACCATGCCACGTTCAAAGACACTTAAATCCCCTTTCTTCCCCATTCTGATGCTCGGTTTGAACTTCAGCAAGTCGTCTTCACCACGCCTAGATGCCTAAATGCATTGAGGTGCTGCCATGTGATTGGCTGATTAGCTATTTGTGTTAACAAGCAATTGAACAGGTGTGCCTAATAAAGTGGCTGGTGAGTGTTTATGAGATACTTGTCTTGCAAGTTGTGGCTTAAAATCTTAAATACAATGATAAACATCATTTATGTGTCTTGCAGGCAGTCATCTGTCCACCAGAATCAAAGTGTAACGCGGGGGGAAAAGGCCAGTGACGGCGAATTCCTGGATTCTGGGATCAAAATGTTGATCTCCCTCCTCTCTGGTGGATCACAAAAATCCTGTGCCATGCGTGTTTTTTTATGTCAGTCAGAGTGGGTGGTCTGATAGAGGAGAAGTTGGAAGTCCTCCAGTTTCCCCATTTATTGTGGGCGAAGAAGAATCGCTTTCCTCCGTCTCTCCGCGCTGGAACAACCTGTTCCTGTGCCGCCTGAAGGATACATGTTAAAAATGCCTCTGTGGAGGAGTCGGTAGGTGTTCAGCCGTGTTCTGCTATATTTAGTCGTGGTGCAAAGCTGTGCCGTTCCAGTCCATTTTCATCCTTTTCATGTGTTTGCTAGTAGAGGGGCCTCAGCATGGCAGCGTCAGCTGGCAGCGCCGCCTTCAGGCGAACATTTCACCTCGCACAACAAATATCAAAATCTAAAGATCGCCTTTTCTTCTGAAATTTCCTTTTGATTTGAATTTACCTTTCCTTCAGCATCATCTTCAGGACAAGCTTTACATTTTTACTGTGTAAAAATAAACATAATATTGATTCATATTTGATCAGCGAGGCCTAGTTTGACCGCTTGGTCGGAGTTCGCGAGTGATTGACAGCCGGCTCTCAGATCAGCTCTTACTGCTTGTTTTCCTCCGGTCTGTGAAATCTTGCAAATGCCGTTAGGAGCACCGGAGGACACCAGAGGCACATGATTTTTTTTTTCAGGTTACCTGTTTCATGTTCTACTGTCAGGATATAGCAACCATTTTATAAAAATAACTTTTTTTTAATCATATTTGCTCCAATCTCGCCTACTTCCGCTTTAAGCTTTTTACGGAGATTTCAAATGCACCTCACAGTTTTCATTTTTGCTGACACAAGACTGCTGTTTTCAAATTCATCCAATCTGAACGGCAGACTGGAAAAGTTCAGCTTCAGAACATATTGTCTTTCAGTAAAACTCTCCATTCTGCACCTTTAAATGGAGCCGTACTGTATTCATTAGTTCATAATATGGCATCATCTCCTGTACGCAGCAGACCGACCAAAGGCTTCGGTGCAAGCAGGAAAGTTTCACTTGTGAATGATTTCGCTGGCATTCCAAATGGAGACAAGAAAAGGGGAAAGTGGCTGCTCAGACTCCTGGATTAATTTAAGCTATTTTCCTCTGAGAGAATGGAGCTGAGGGAGGGAGGGAGGGGGTATAGAGGAAGAATGGAGCCCGCGGGGTGGGGGGGAATGGTTCAGAGTCCAGGCCAGCCAGCAGGACATCCTGTTTGAGCTTCAAAATACCATTTCCTCCAATAAAAAGGGGGGAGACCTTCGAAATAATCTCCCACAGAAGAGACACAGAGACATTGATTGTCACCCTGGCACGAGGCCAAGGCGGAGGAGAAAGGCTCCCCCTCCCACCGAGCCTCTGGACGGTAGTCAAAAAGCACCTCGAGGAAGTCATTAAAGCTCAAGGTTGATGAAAAAGTCTCTCCTTCCTCCCTCATCTCACCTCCCCAGCGCCGTCTGAAGGCACGCTGCTCCAGCCATTTTGAGTTATTTGCACAGAGGCAAGTGTAGCTTCCATGCAGGGCCAACGTGATGGAGATATAATGAACTAAATGCCTTCTGTTGTTCTGTTGTTGACACGTTTTAGGTAATGTCTTGAATATCTTGAAGGTGCTCATCCAAATTCAAGATTAAAAAAAAAAAAATCCTTAATGCAAACTTCAAGTTTATAGAAAAAACTCGGTTATGATGACGCTGTACTCACCAAAGTAATTCTTCTCAGAGCTTGGGATGGGTGACACCAAACTTCTTTAATTTGATACGATACCGATGCTTTTTGTGACAATTTTAACAACACCAATACCGCTAATTTCTTAAATGGGGGCTGGGGGGGAGGGATTTTTCAAAATAATGGTCATTTAAAAAAAATAAAAAAAAAGATTATTACACTCAAAGGCAAGTCACATGACACATACCGACCATTAATAACACATTTATTACAAAAGCAAATATAAATACAATTAAATAAAAATGTTTGTGCCACTAAGTGTAAAAAAATAGACCAGTATTTTACAGAAATAATAAGCATCATTAAAACGTTCAGGGTGTGTTGTGTTTAAATGTTTGAAGAGATTACTCGTGTTGTTGTGTGTGGCTCTTTATTGTCACTAATAGTGCATTTTGTCAGGGCTGTTTTGGCACAAATATAATGCAAAAGTGGTGAAAACGTTTGGAAGTGATGCAGCCAGCCACATTTCTATTTATTACATTTTATTATTGATATTTTTTTAAAGTAATCGATGCAATATGAGTAGCTTGTCAGTATCAAAGTATAATAATAATAATCACGGTATTGATCCACCCATCCCTACTCTAAATATGGCAACATCACTAAAAGTAACTCTAGCCATTTGATGATCATACCTTTTGTGAAAAGCCAACAGTTTAGCCATTACTTTATGTGAAGTTAAAGGGTTGCAAATAATCCCTCATCGCACACGGAAACTGTGTGCACACAATTCCAGTAAGTACAGTAGGTCAAAGTTACACCAGGAAGTTAGATTGTAAACTGTGGTTTTCTTATCCAAATACTGGATTTTGGTGCAGATATATATGCCCAGAGGATGAATCCTAATGAGTTTTCACTTATTCTGTAAAATATCTCAACATCAACAACATCAATATGATTGATTGGCAGTTTATATTGTACAGACATTCATGGTTTCCTCATGATGAATTCTAGTGATCTTCTGACTTTTCCTCTCGCTCCACTATGAGGTTCACATTTATGGTTTTGAGTCAAATATTCCAACAACTATTGGATGGATTGCCACAAAATTTGGTTCAGACATTCATATCCCCCTCAGGATTAACTGTAGCAACTGGTAATCCCTTAACTTTTCACCGTTGGTTGCTACGTAACATTAACGAATAAAGTGATTTTCAAACTGCAAGCTATTTAGTAGCTTGGAGCCATAATGGTCCAAATGAAATACAGGAACATTACAGGACATTATGTAAGGGATAATGGCAGACGAGGTGTCCATTGTCAGGTATTAATGGACGATGTGGAGGTATGCTGACTGCAGTTCGCTCAACAGCCACAGATGTCTTTAAGGATTTCCTGAAAGTTACATATAGTACCTTTAATTCAGATGAACTAATTACTTTAAGTACATACAAATATAGCATTAAAGTACAAAATGTGGCAGTCTGGTTCATGTAAATCAGCCATATTAGATCTCCCATGAAGTGTTTATTCATATTTGCTTTCGCAGCCTATCGCTGTCTCCTCCGTCAGAGAAGCTGATGGCAGAATGAAGACCACCAAAGCATGCGCGGCCCTCTTGTTTGCAGAGGGATTTCAGCCCCCTGACCACTCGGCCATTGTCATCAAATTTGCACAGAGCTGCAATAACTCAAAGACACTTCTCATCTGCTTTTAGCTTTGCTTGTGTCCCCCGTTTCCCCCTGTGGCCAATCGTGTTGACCTTCCTGTCAGCTCCCCTGTGGAATTCTGGGTGGCGGTGGCGGTGGCGGTGGCGGTGGCGGTGGCGGTTCTGCCTTCCTCCCTCCACCACCACCACCACGACCCCCCCGCTCACAGAATGCATACAAATTAGCCTTTCAAATATCAGATCAAGTTATGTAAAGAACAAAAGCAGAGCAGACTTCAAAGGGGGAGGTTTCGAGGAGGGATGCTGCACGCGGAGGCTTCAGTCAGCTCTCTCAACCGGCCTCGTCCTCAGACGCTGTGGTGGATTTGATTCTTGTTTTTTAACTCCTCTCCTCTCCTCTCCTCCCCCCCTCCTCCCTGGCTCCCCGAGACCCCCTGCACCACCGAAATGGGTCCAGCCTTTTGGAGCGAATCCCAATCCCAGACCTGGTCTTTGATTTCGGAGGGGCTTGGCACTGCTCCTTCTCCCCCTGCTTTGTTCCTCTTGATGGATCTAGGCGGGCCGGCGAACCGTGACCCCTGCCAGCCCACCCCGTCTGTGTGAGCGCACACACACTCTACACACACACACACACACACACTAACCAACAGACAATGCCAAGCCGCCACAGAACCCAACAGGAAAAAGGAGGAGGGGGGAAATGGAGAAAAAAAAATGTCGACAAATGTGCTGAAAGCATCTGTGAATCAAAGTCTCATCCCTGACAGAGATTACAGGCGCGGTGAGTGTCGTTGCTGCTTTCATTGTGTCTGTTCTGATAAGTTAGCCATGTGTGATGGGCGAGGAGGAGAGTCTGGACCGCTGCCTATTCAGCTGCTCTGAACCACCTGCCACCAGATGGACCCGAGTGTGAACTTGAACAAGGAAGAAGGAAAGAGGAAAAAAAAAAAAAAACACTTCAATTCCCAGCCCTCCCCGGCAGCCGCCTCATTTTCTCTCTAACTGTGTTATCAAACCCAGCGTTATGTCTGCTTTGTAGTGCGCTCGGTTGCTGAGTTGACAAGCTTTTTACAGTCGCTCGGTTGCAGAAATATTTCATGCTGGGAACTTTTTTGTGTGCCGAGGCCAAAAACAAAACGGCTGCTGATCGGGCAGCTTATGAGAGGCTTCAGGAAATCACTTTAGAGACATCGTTCAATCACCAACATGTGGATAGGACTTTATAAAATGCACTGACGTCAAATTTAAAAGACACATTTATGTAACAAGGTTTGCAAAATGGTTAGTTGTGATGTAAAGTATGAGTGGCTTGTAGTAAATGGGCTTCTTTAAAGTCAAAGCATCCATCAACACATCATTTCCTGTACATGCAGTACAATATAGGACGTCTGTTTCTTACAATACCTGCCAGTAATGTCATTGATGTAAACATTAGTACAGTCTATGCACTTTATTGTATAAATGATGCATATCAGAACCACCATAATAAAGTCTTTTTCAGAGACGTGGAAGTGAGCTTCTTCATTCTTCATCTAACTTGTGATGACATGCTGTTATGAGCTCTGTAAAAAAAAAAACAAATCCATCCAGTGAGGCCAGATGTGCTAATGGTTTCCAGAGAACACCAGAGAGAGAGAGAGACCGTCCAGCCTGAAGAAAGGAAGGTAGGTGAACGCCGTTATTTCACTTCCTGCACTTTAATTAGAACCAAATTAAAATGAGCCCCCCCGCAGTCTACACTTATTTGACTTAATGGTTGCGTTGGAGGGGGGAGAAGCCTCCTCAGCACTCCGGTTTAAACCAGGCCAACAAAACAAATCAGCAGTAGCCGAGCAGACACAAACTGACCACGTTTTGAAGTTCATTACACCCATTTTGACTTCTGATCAGTTCTGATACACACACTTGATACTTAGTCCTCAACTGTTTGGGTGAAATAAACTGAGGCAAATTTGTAGCGTGCATGAATCCAAAAGTAACCAGAGCTAAAGAAGCAGAAAGGGAAAAACATTTTTTAACATACGGTGAATTAGCCTAATGTGGGACATTTTTGCATTTGAGATTTCTGGAATATATTGTGATATGAAGCCACTACATTAAATCCAAACCCAGTACCACTCTGAAATCAGCAGCATGTGTCCTAATCAAACCAAAAAAAAAATTGCAGATATCACACTCATAAAAGAAATGGTGGACATATCAGTACTCTAATGCCAAGTTTTCTCAGACAAATCTAGACTTTCTCATGTGGGACAGTCATGTCCGAAATGTGGGACAGTCTGTTTAAAGACACTCAGTTAAAAATCATCTTAATTAATGTAGGAAACACTCAAGGCTAAATGTGCAATCCCATGTTCAGTAAATGTAACACTTACAATGTTATTGCTTTTATAAAACCTAGGCTTATGTGTGGATGT
This sequence comes from Sebastiscus tertius, assembly GCA_916701665.1. Lineage (NCBI taxonomy): Eukaryota > Metazoa > Chordata > Actinopteri > Perciformes > Sebastidae > Sebastiscus > Sebastiscus tertius. The sequence continues at coordinate 7,760 of CAKAOH010039267.1, read as the reverse complement.
TACATGGTGAATTGAACAACATCAAATGAACAATAAGACTATAAATACTAATTAATAAATAAAGAATAATGACTAAAGACTATAATAGTTTTAAAGCTTTTAGGATTTGTTTGAGGAAGACCTACACCCACCGGAGCTTAGGTGTCCCACTTTATGACAACTTTATTAAGATACAATCCTTGATTTGTTCAAGTGCCCCTCAACTTCCTAAAGCAAAAGGAATAATTCATATTATTTCATCCAGTGCATGCTGGGAAGGGCTCCAGCCTCATGAAACCCTGAACAAGACAAAAGAAAAGAACTTATACTACGTCTTGCTGAAATGAAAAAAAAGCAAAAATGTCTGCATCAATCCCAGAAAACTGAGAAGTAGACCGAGCCGACCCGTTCCCATGATCAAATAAACCAACCAGGACCACTGTGAGTTTTGGTGCTGTCACATATGGGATCAGTTTACTAATTATTCCTCTCATTATTTCCACATAAATGAGGCACAATGACGAGTGCACCCAGGTAGTGTTTGGACTCATTTGTCCGGTTAAGGACCTCGGCGTCTCCTGCACGTTTGATTAGTTTGGACAAGCCAGCGAGACCAGCTCCGGTGCTGCGTGCAAGCCAAGTCTGTGGCACTCTGGAAAGTTGTCTCAATTATTTTTAAATGCCACATCTCATTTCACCGACACAAAGGGTGAAAAGAAAACAATTTGACTTTGCAAACTCCCTAAAGCCTATGAACTGGCACCCCTTAATGAACCCTGTAAAACCCTTTTCCTTCCTATTTGTCTTGATAAAAGATATTGAAGATTAACAACGCTGCGTGCCCACAGCACGACATTATGATTTAAGTAAAAATGAATGGACCTATACAACTCAGAGAAATCCTAACAGCCAGCTTGTTAAAGGAATAGTTCAACATTTTGGTTAAATACGATTATTTGTCTTCTTTCTGAGAGTGAGATGAGAAGGCTAATTTACAATATACTGAGAAACACACACAGCCCGTATTCAGAAATTGTGCGTTTGAAACAAGCCGTTAGGATTTCTGTCCATTTGTGATGTCACAAATACACAATATATAGATCATTACATGGTTTTAAACATAAACATTCTAAATATGTCCCAGTTGCAGTGTATAATGTGTAATAATATCAGCTGACAGGAAGTAAACATGGACCCAAGCTGTTGCCTAGCAACGCAATTGCAACGGAAATGCACTAAAATGGAGCGTTTCAGACAGAGGGTAAATACAGGTATATTCAGGCAGACAATACGAGGAAAATAAAAGGGTGTTTTTAACATTATAGCATGTAAACATGTTCTAGTAGAAACACCAAATACAAATATGAACCTGAAAATGAGCACGATATGGGACCTTTAATGACTCCTTGTCCATGTGGATTTGAAATCTGATTTGTCATTCATGGTCATGTGATATAATTGAAAGCTCCAGAACAGCTAAAAACTCATAAAGTGAGACTGTTGTGAAACCCAGAAAGTTCAGCTTTTCCTTGTGAAATTTGGAAACAGATGAAAAAAGAAATAATCAAAATCTTGATATATACACAGACCTTTTCTTCCCCCCCTATGGCACCACCAACACCACGCCTATTGGGCTGTCCCTACAAACTGGGTGACCAAGCCAGGAGGATTATTGATCAGGAAAGCTATGAAGAGGCCAATCGCAACTTTGAAGTATACTTACAAGTCTTTGTGGCTGAGATTGGTCGGTCCGTGACAACAATCTCACAAGCTTTACACAAAGCTGGCCTATGCAATGGCATATCCTACCTATGGCAGGATGTTTGTGCTTAGCAAAGAAACACATGGGATGTCACTGTTCAAAAGCCTGCAGTCAATCCTGTGAGAGCAGGTAGTGGGAGCAGATTCACCTGAATCATCAAGGGGAGGAGTCTAGAGAAGGAGAGGTTATATATAAAGGCTGGGTGTGTTCTGTTCACATCCCTTTTGACTGACACCATGCTGCCACACCAGCAAATTGTTTGCACAAATCCTTTTGTGTGACACCATGCTACCAACCCAGTCAGTTGTTCACAATGATTTTGATCATTTGTTTCAGACAACATATGGTTTATAGTCTTTGAGTTATTTCAACATCTTGATTTAATGTGTGTATCCACCTCCTTAATAGATCCTGGTATTGTTCTGGAGCGGTGTGATATAGGCCACTTATCTGTGAGCTAAAGTCAGACAGAGTAAGGAAGGCAATCTCTCTAATTTTGAGAAGAAAGTGATTGTATGTTTTGTTAAATGATATTATATTTTTCATAATTAGGTTCCAGATGAAGAAGTATTTCACCCTTAAGAAGCTGATGCCTTAATAACGTAATATGATTACATACCTCTTTTATTTCTAGTTGTGGTAAGCATGGCAATATATTGATTTCGTTTGTTTATTGTGCAGAAAAATCATCCATATCTGTTATCCATCCTTCAACCTCCACCCATTATCCTCCCTGAATAAATGGTTAACTGGCTCTTGGATCCTGGTGTTTAATGTGCATCCTGGCTAGAAGTTCAATGGTCCAGTATTAATACTCTCAAACAAGGTAACAATAATCTAATTTAAGTGTAGATTAAGTCTTTTTTTCGGTCACTTTGATACCATGTGGCAAAAGGTTTATTGGTCAGATGAGACCTTGAACTCACAAGCGCAACACACATACCTACCGTGAAGCATGGTGGCAGCATTATGTCGTGCAGGTGTTTCTCTTCAGTGGGGACCGGGCGGTTAGTTGTGATTGAAGGAAAAAATATGGTCAAGTTCACCCAAATTCTTCATGAAAACCTCCGGCCCTCTGTTATAGACAAGAAGATGAGCAGGCGGATTACCTTCCAGCACGACAATGACTCTGAACACACCGGCAAAAAAAAACATGCAGGCCTCAGAATAGCAAGGTCAATGTCCTCGAGTGGCCAAGTCAGAGAATCTGTGGATGGATTTAAAGAGAGCAGCCCATCGCGCTCACCTTGAAATTTAACTGAACTCAAACAATTCTGCAACAAAGAATGGACAACTATCCCCCAGTCTAGGTGTACAAAGCTGGTAGAGACATATTCAAACAGACTGAAGGCTGTAATCACAGCAAAAGGTGGCTCTATATGAAGTATTAAATCAGAGGATGACGACTTTTCCAAGCCTGTTATTCTAGTTTTTAAATTTTTATTAATTTACAGAACTGTTGCCATTTATCGCTGACTTTGTTTTATATTGCGTACGTCCAATAAAGCCCCCCAAAAAGTGGGGCTACAACATGATAGTGTTTAGTCTATTTTACTGTAACTGACTACTGAAAACATCACAAGATTTCTGGTTACTGAAGTCCTATAAATACATTTTTAAATCCCTGATTGCTGAAGTGCTGTGTTGGTTAATGCAGCTTTAAACTAACCTTAAGGATGACTCAGTGTCTACTTAAAGTGCAGCTTCCATTCAGTCATCCAGGTCAATAAGTCAGACATGGTTTTGTCTGCCTGGACACACCACTGATGTTGGAATAATGGAGGTCTACTTGTCAGTATTTTCAGTTTGCTGAATCCACATTTCTTTAACAGCTTCTGAGTGTCAATTACTGATGCCATTCATTCTCATAAAACTTCCCAAGAGTGTGACACTTGATAAATACAGGCTCTGACTTCTAGTGACATGAGCTCCATATATCAGAATAATGGAAGCCATGGTTGGGACTTCATCCTGTGGGAGGCTTGTAGTGGTGATACAGTGCCATCTAGTGGTGGTCTGACATTATGGCTAAAGGATGGTTTCAAGATTTTTCTTTCTGATATTTGTTCTTTAGTGGCGTTAAATGAATTTTGGTCCATGAGCACATCCTTAAAATGTTTAAAATCATGTACAGTTTAAGGTGGAATCAAACTTCATTGTAAAAATTATTCAAAGTTTCACATAACTTAAGTTCGAAATATTTTTTACCAAAACACATTGGTGCAATTTATACATTCATTAAATTATTCCATTCCTACAGTCCATTTCTCAATAGCTTAAAGACAAGTTGGTTATATTGACGGTTGGATTTTTTAATGCTACCTGTAAACATTACTCACACTACAGAGGTTTCAACTCTGAATCAAACCAGGAATGTAGTCCAACTGCCTTCATGCAATAAGCCATCCATACACCACACTATGCAAACAGTGTGACTGTGCCAGTCCAGTCTTTATTCAGGAATCCAAAATGACTACAAGGTTTTCCCAAGTCATGTCAGTCCAGTGGTAAACGGATGTAAAAACATGCTTTGCAATTCATGCAACTACAGAAGGCTGAAACTAATGATTTGCATGTTTAAGATGGTTCCAAGCATGCTATGACTCTCTCCGACGGCAGGCTGTGGTTTGTTTACCAAGGGGGTTTCTTTCAAACTGGGGAGATTAAGACCACTATAAGCCAAACACATGTACACCATCCACACTGGAGCAGCCAACCGAAATACCTACAGTGTTGAAATGATAACAAGCCCATGAAAATGCAAGAACTGAAAGAACAAACTGCAAAAATGCCCAATAAGAGCTTTATTAAAACACCACTTTAAACATATGAACGCCACAAAAGCAAAGTTTCAACACAAACTGCAGCACCAGAAAAAAAAGCCAAAAGACAAAAAAATGAGCTTCTCTGAAGCCACTTTTAAAAAATACCCCAGGTGAGTAAATGCAAGCTCAACCATACAAACAACTCCTACAGGTGTTCTAATCTAAGACATTTAACCACTTGATGCAGACTTCGTCCTGAGATGGCACGACATCCAGAGCACTTCAGGTTATACGGTCTTCTGCTGGCCCTTCTTTCCAATCAGAGACTTGTGGATGTGAGGGATCACACCTGGACACAGGACAAATGGGTGAGCCATTAACAGCGTTTCCGAGCAGTAAAACACAAACTGTTTAAGTTACTTGACACTTTTTTATACTATTTATGTTACATTTCAGTTTTTATGCACTATATATTTGGAACAAGCTCCCAGAAACCTGCAGGACTGCTCCAACTTGAAATGTGCTATACAAATAAAGCTGCTTTGCTAGTCAGTAATTGAAGAAGCAGCAACACAAGTTAGACAACTGATGATGACGATGTATAATGATGTAAGACACGTTTCTATGTATTATAATGCTACATTTAGTTATATTTTGTGGTCTTGTCATTGAAATTATATTGTAATAACAGAGCTTAAAGCTTAACAATGTGCACTTCTCAATGCCACCAAGGTGCAGAACTGTCTTCTTACCTCCACCAGCAATAGTGGCCTTGATAAGTGAATCCAGCTCCTCATCTCCTCTAATGGCCAGCTGCAAGTGGCGTGGGGTTATACGCTTCACTTTAAGATCCTTCGATGCGTTTCCTGCCAACTCCAGAACCTAAAAGGAAAGCCCAGGCATTTAAACATTTTACATATAGGCCAGGAAACAGCAGCTCTCAAGAGAGGGATAATAAGGCAGAAGATAAGTTACCTCAGCGGTGAGGTACTCCAGGATAGCCGCGCTGTACACCGCTGCAGTGGCTCCCACTCTGCCGTGGCTGGTGGTTCTTGACTTGAGGTGTCTGTGGATACGACCCACCGGGAACTACAGCAAGTTAAAGAAAAGAGATACAGAGAAACAAAAAGGGTTCACTGGCCTGCCGGTGAGAGACAGCCGGGCTGAAAACCTTCTGAGTGATGAAATCTTGCTTTCACTAATGTAGCTTTAAACTGACCTTAAGGATGACTCAGTGTCTACTTAAAGTGCAGCTTCCACTCAGTCATCCAGGTCAACAAGTCAAACATGGTTTTGTCTGCCTGGACACACCACTGATGTTGGAATAATGGAGGTCTACTTGTCAGTATTTCCACATTATTTCTTCATAATTACTGATGTCATTCGCTCTCATAGAACCTCCCAAGAATGAGTCTGATGCTTGATAAATACAGGCTCTGATTTCTAGTGACATGGACTCCATATATCAGAATAATGGAAGCCATGGTTGGGACTTCATCCAGTTGGAGGTTTGTAGTGGTGTTATAGTGCCATCTAGTGGTGGTCTGACATTATGGTTAAAGGATGGCTGAGGTGGAAGTTGAATTCAAGATTTTTCTTTCTGAGATTGTTCTTTAGTGGTGTGAAATTAATTTTGGTCCATAAGCACATCCTTAAAATATGTTTAAAATGAAGTATAGTTTAAGGTGGATTCAAACTTCATTGTAAAAATGACTTAAATATTGAAAGTTTCACATAACTTAAAAAATGTCCTATTAAATATTGTGTATTACATTTAAGTACAGCATATTTTTTTACCAAAACATTGGTGCAATTTATACATTAATTGAATTATTCCATTCCTACAGTCCATTTGTCAATAGCTTAAGGACAAGTTGGTTACATTGATGATTGGATTTTAAATGCCACCTGTAAACATTACAAAGGTTTGTTGTTGCTGAAGTGCTATGTTGTTTAAGGTAGCTTTAAGCTGAAGAAACAATGGGTTCACTGGCCTGCAGGTGAGAGACAGCCGACTGGCTGAGTAACCTCTGGCTTGTTAGCATGTTAGCTTGTTAGCACAGAATGAATGAATCTCAATGGACCAACCTGCAGCCCTGCTCTCTGCGAGCGAGAAATAGCCTTCGTCTTGGTCTTCCCGGAGTCTTTACCTGCCTTTCCACCGGCCTGCAAAACACCAACACACTTAATCAACTCACAGCCACCAAATAGTGTTATATTATGGATTAAAATCACCTATAAACATTCACTTTAACCACCTTGTTGAGCGTTTTCTGGATCCATACAGCATGCTTGTACTAGCTTAGCATGCTAGGCTAACTTAGCTTAGCATGCTGAGCTAACTTAGCTTAGCATGCTAACAGTTAGCATTTCACCCAAAATGCTCTATTTAAAATGTATTGCCAACAAACTACTCGCACATACTGTTTTATCACCTACTTACCATAGTTAAAATCCACTAATAATTTCAGTAGCTGAAGAACAAAAGTGTTAAAATCTTGTTAGCGAGTATCGACTGTTTGGTTGGAACTACAACTACCGCCTTCAATTGTCTCTATTATATAGCAAGTCTTCATCCGGGTAACTAGAGGGGGAGAAGTAGCCAATCAGGTTGCGTTATTGTGTTTCCTGCTTTGGCGTTCAGCCAATGAATGAGGAAGAGACGTCACTGTTATATTCCCGTTACAAGTAATTATGGGTAATGTAGTTCTGACATTTAGACAGTTTATTCTCATTGTCTTTTTTTGTTATGAAAGAACAAGTTACTCTGAAAAAACTCTGAAACTCGTTCACAGGTAATTTATTCCTTACTTGATTTAGAACCGAAAAAAAATAATAAATAGATATATATATATTTATTTTTTATAAATAAATATTATATAAATATAATATAAATATATTATATCAATAAAAAAATATATACAAATAAATAAATATATCTATATATAATAATAATAATAAATAGATAATTCATATGACACCTTCTCACACAAAAATATATCTTATACTGTATATACTGTATATGTTCTTAATGCATATGTTCTTAATATGCCTTGTACAAAGTATTTCTTATATATGTACATTCATACTTCCTGATATGTATATGTTCTTAATATGCCCTTGTACAAAGTATTTCCTTTTATAATTGTAATATAACTTATTATTTTAATGGCGCTTCCCAGCAAAAAGCATTTCACATGATTGTACCTGTATAACCGGCGTGACAATAAACATCTTGAATCGTGAATCTTGAA